>PVIU01002488.1:0-54355 GCA_004026605.1 Ondatra zibethicus | reverse complement strand
TGGCCAAAAACATATAATTTTACCAGAGAACCCCTTGATGTTCCTGGGATTGATAATTCTGATAATGATACTAAAACAGTGCTTGAGATGCCTTCAGTGTTTCAAGCCCTTGTGCAAATTCCGGATGATAGCAAACAGAGATCAATGGGGAGGTATTATGGATGAGTTACAGCAGCAGGAACTTTTCCTAAATAGGACTGATGATTTGGGGGAAACATAAGGTTAAGATCCAGATGTTGTTAGGAAACCCCCATTCTGGGAATAAAGAAACTAGGAAAAAATCCCTTGCAAGATTGGGCATTCTAACACGTAAGGCTCATGGGTTAATAAAGCTTAGGATCAGGGATATATGGTGGGAACTACCCCCAGGAGTACAACTGAGTCACCAGATGACCCCATTCCATACACAGGAAGATATGAGGATGATGGTCATAGGTATATAATATATGAGGGACAAAAGCAGAATTATTTAGTTCTACCATTTATGGATAGGCTTGCTAGATCCTAACCCCCATGGTGTTTGCTACATAAGAAAGTACAAAGAAGTATATTGCAGCAGGTGCAGAGAACTGATTAGGCATATTTGGTCACTAGATGAAATAAAGAAAGGGTGAGAAAAAGGAAGGGCCATGATAGCAAATAATGAGACAGAAACTTTCTATTCCTAGATAAGATAAAACCACTTGTCTGAAGTTTATGTTCCCAAGGACAAGAGTTCCCCTTCTAAGGACATGTTATGTCTAACACCTGTTCCTGATAATATGCTTTTCTTAAAAATTGCTGATGTGACTAAAAGAAGCTTTCATACTGTGCCAAGTAATGATACGTGACCTTCTGGTTTGTTCTTTGATTGAATACTATAAAATGACAACATGAATTCAGTAAAATTGCAGCAGATTCCAACCACTCCCTTGTGTGTTGTGTCTGTCTGTCATCCGCCTAACTTGTGCCTTCCTGGTACCAAGACCCTGATTTTCCCACGGTCTGAGGGGCTCCCCTGAGCCAGTCCATGGCAGGTGATAATAGCAAGTAGGGTCATGCCAAAACACATGGTTTTAGGTTAGTGTGTGTGCTCCCTGTCTTTCCCTCACCTTGCTCTCCCAGCCACCCAGGAATGTGTCGTCTATTAAACATGGGCATTTGATTTGGTTTAATCTGGTCTGGTTGGAGTTCTTTTGTGTTGGTGGAACTGTTATTCTTTTCTTTAAAATGGGCCCTGGCAGCTTGCTGCAGGTCCCTGAGACCATGTGGGCGCTGTGGCAGCAGAGTGGGGAGGGGGGTCGTCTGAGAGCAGTCAGTCCCAGGCAGAGACGGCTGCACATGAGACCAGAGACCACGCAGCTGGTCTCCAGGTCTCCATGTGGCAGTGTGGGACAGACAAGAGAGAGACGGATAGGTGCGCCATACAGAGTTAAACATTTATTAGATGGGTGATGGAGGGAGAAGAAAAGAAGATGAAGAGATAGAGAGAAAGAGAGAGAGAGAGAAAGAGGGGGGAGAGGGAAGAGAAGCGGCCGCTGCTTCCCCATGAGAGTGGAATAGGGAGAGAGTGAGTCGGGGTCAGAGGCTGGAAGCTGGAAGGGAGTGGGTGTGGCCTGTCTCTTAAAGGGACAGGACAGAATATTACATTCCCAGCTCCTTTTTATAATAAAAAGCAGGGCATTAGGCACCACAGGTTGGAGGAATTGAGGCAGCAGATTCTCAAGACTGCTTCTGGCTTATTTGTGGGCGTCATCTTTGGGGGGGACCTGAGAAGGCTGGGTGCCAGCCACATCCTGGCATAGCTGGGTGTGGGGGAGGGGGTCAGTGATGTCACCCCAGCTGGCTGGCCTGTCTCTTAATCTTGTCCAGTGTTTGTGGTATGGAGATGTTTGGTGTTTCTTATACCTGTTTAAGGTATTGGCAGAACAGAGGACAAAGTTAAATTAAGAAAAAAAATTAGGACCAGGGGATACACTGGGGAGGACGGGGATGTATCTGACCTGTTTTAAGGTGGATCCTTTAATTCGGCTCCCTGGAACTCACAAGAATTCTTTGGATTTGGGAAAACAGAAGTTTTAAGCATATACATTGTATAAACAGTAGCATATTTATGTCAGAATGACTGTGACAGATATTTTTGCACAATGAAAAGTATTTTTAAGACTATGGAAGGAATCATGAGAGAGAAATTTGATCTGAAACTTGTTTGGTAAGGTTTTTCTTTTAAACTGAGAAAACCTTTTAGCTATCAAACTACATCAGATATCTTTGAGAATGATAAAATTTTACTTGAGTTACTGATTAAAAATGACAGAGAACTTACTTGGTTGGCATCTAGAGCTACTCCTCTTTAGGATTCTCCATGGTCACTGAAGGTCACATTTGCCTTTTGCTGTTTAGAGCAGGGCCTGCCAGGCTCCAGAAGAAAAGAAGATGAAGAGATAGAGAGAAAGAGAGGGGGCAGGAGAAGGAAGAGAAGCGGCCGCTGCTTCCCCGTGAGAGCGGAATAGGGAGAGAGTGAGTTGGGGTCAGAGGCTGGAAGCTAGAAAGGAGTGGGTGTGGCCTGTCTCTTAAAGGGACAGGACAGAATATTACAGGAACAGCTCATCTTAAGATTTTTCCTAACATATGGTAGGTACAATAATCTCACTGCTACCATGAATATCCACATCTCAATTTTTGGAAACTAAAGAATATGGCATGTAAGACGGCAAGAGTGAATTAGATGTAGTTGGGTTGCTGGTCACAAACCCCTGGAATAAAAGGATTACTCTGCTTGATTCAATGGTCCAATATAATCACAATGATGTAGGATGTCCTTCTGTATATGTGTTGCTTTTATTGGTTGATGAATAAAACTGTTTTGGCCAATGACTTAGCAGAGTAAAGCCAGGTGGGAAATCCCAACAGAGATATATAGAGAGAGTAGGTAGGTGGAGTCAAAGAGACACCATGGAGTTACCAAAGGAGAAAGATGCCAGAACCTTTCTGGTAAGCCACATACTCATAGCAATACACAGATTAATAGAAATGGGTTAATTTAAGATGGGAGAGCTAGCTAGAAATATGCCTGAACCATCAGTTAGTTTATAATTAATAAAAGCCTCTGCGTTTCTTTGGGTCTGAAGCCTTACTGGACCAGGTGGGACAGAAACTTTCATCTATATCACAATGATTTTTTTAAGATGAGACAGGGCAGGAGGAAGGCAGAAGGATAGGAGGCATTTAAACTTCTCTATGGGTTTGAAAATGGAGAAAAAGAATGCAAGGGAAAAAATGAGGGCAATTTCTTGAATCAGTACAGTCAAGGACACCCTTGTCATCATGTCACATCATGATCTTCCAGCTTGGTCCCCTTGCCCATCAATCCACATGACAAAATGCTACAGGAATGGCCCCTTCACAGGAAAGTCGGGACTACGTTATTTTCTAGTATAATTTCATCATCTTTCCCAAAATAAAACACACTGGATTTACATAAGAAGCAATTAGACTTTTGCCATATTTTCATTGTCCTACAACCCTCAGGCCAGCTTGATTTTAGCCCGTGTGATTCAGACTGCACATCTGACCGTTAGGGCTAAAAGACAATAAACTTGTATTGCTTACCAGACTCAAAACTTGTGATTATTGCTCCAAAAGCAACAGAAATTAATATACCTCTCAATGTAGACTTTCTCTCTCAGGCTTATGGGAAGGAACCAAATGCAGATTTGCATTCCAAAGCCACCTTCCCTGGCTTGAGAGAATAAGAGTTAACTAGTGGCTTTTAGAATGATGCTAGAACTTCTGCAAGGCTCTGGTGGTGGATGTTAGGAAAAATCCTAAGACGAGCCGCTCCGTTGGCACAAAGAAATCCAATCAGGACAAATCAAACCGAATCAAAATGCCCCTGTTTTATTAAATGAAGCACTCTCTGGTGGCTGAGAGCATGTCAGGGGAGACAGAAAACCAGGGAACACATGCAAAATCTGGGACCACATGTTCCTCCTCTGGGTACCCACTTAAATACCCTGTGGAAGTAGTCAGGAGGGTCAGGACCTGGCATGCTGGGATTTGGAGGCGCTGGGATGGATGCCAGGAACTGGGGTGACTCTCCCAACTTAATATCACAGTGGGGTGAGGTATCTCTACTTCATACTCAGAGGAAAAACTGGGAATATTAAAGAAGCTGTGGAGACAACGGTAAGTCATATAGGCTCATTAATTTTTGTTTAATTAAACCCTTTTTACAATATAAATTCACATTCATGATTCAAAACATTAAAAAGTAAAATGCAAAGGGTGAAATTCTCCAAGGACCCACTTCTTACTTTCTTTGGGCAGTTATCAGTTTTAAAGGAAAATCAGCATGGGGTGGGTTTGCCTTGAGTAATTGGGCCCAGGTGGTCTCTCTGATGAAATGGGAGCTGAGCAGCGGCCTGGGTAGAGAAGTGGCAACGCATGGAGGTTCATAGGGAAAGAGTGGCATCAATGTCAGGCACATGCAATGGCCTATCAAAACGAGGAATTCAAAAACAACAAACCACTAGGGAGTTTCTGCTTCCTAAGAGGTCAAAAACTGTAGCAGGAATACAGTCCCTCCATGTTCAAAGGAGACAGCATTAGCTATGCAGAATATTCTATGATCACTGAAAGAAAAAGCAGAGCCCAACTGATACTTGATGAATCATTTATTGGTGGTGAGGCATGGCTTCCTGCGGGGGCTATGAAGAACTCTCCTGGAGAGGCTCAGGTGGGTCAGACACCAACAATTCTAAGGCTTGTGCTGCCACAGACCAAGGCTGCAAGGCTGGAAGAGATGGAAACAACAGCAACCAGATGTAGTGGAATCTACAAGATTCAGAGACGGATTAGACTCCTCTCCTTCCACTGTTTCTGGACCAGTGTTGCTAACAGCCTTTCTTGATTCCCACTCCACAGAATCAAACAACATGCTGATGGAGAGAGCAGAGAGGCCTACATCCTATGCAAACTCAGTGTGTCTCACTCTTGCAAAGATGATGAGGTTGTGCTAAAGAACAATGTAGTCTTCTAGAAAGGAGCTGCTATTTCTGGTCCTTTCTTTCAACTGGATTGATGGATGAGAAGGACCCCAGCTGGAAGCAGCTTCAGGTTCTCCCTGCAGTAGAGAAAGCAGGGCCCTTCCACTGGGTTAGAGTAAGCATCACAGCCCATGCTCAGACTCATAGCAGCCATTCCCAAGTGAGAAAGACAGTTCACACTCACCAGGCTGTCAGGGTGGGAAGCCATTAGTGGTGCAGAAATGCAAACTTATGTAAATACCGTTCTTGGAAGGAAAACAACAGGATTAGCCAAGCCCTGGGAGGGATGTTGCCAAAACCCCAGCTTGTGCAAAAAGCTACTCATTCTTTGGAAAGCCAGTGAGTTTGCAACTGGAAATCGGGGCGAATCCGGATGTGGCTGGGAATAAAGACTAGGACTCGGAGATGCAGAAAAGAATGAAACACTTGCTTCGGCAAGGAAAGGTGACCCGCTGCAGTCATTATGCCATGGGTGTCAGACAGACAGGACAAAGAATTCCAATCCTTCTCTCAATGCACAAAAAAAGGCCTGAACGCTTGGCCTACCAAGAAAGTCTGTGGCTCCTTAGGGTCTGCAGTGTACTGTCAAGATGCTGCCTCATTGTCCTCTTGTAGAAGTACCTGAAAGAATGGTACCTGGATTTGTTCAGGGGTTTCTACACAAGGAAGCTGTAGACTCATTAATGTCATGCAGGTGTCATATTGTCCCTTTTCACAGGCCATCAGGGTGGCCTAGAACATCACGATCAGGTTTAGGAGGACTTTGGCCCTAAAAAGAGGTTTATATGAGACCCAAGGTGATTCTTGCAAAGAGATGCTGTCTGCATGAATGCGCAGCATGGTGCATGTCCATAGCTGCAGTAAAATCAGCAAGAATGAGCCCGTGCAGGAAAGCCACAGCCTTGTGCTTATGGGCTTAGAGCTTGTCAGTCATACCAATTCTCCTCCACATATTAGTTTCCAGGGGGCGATGACTTAAACTCAGACCAGGTCTCTGAAGTTCATTTTGTGTAGATAGTCCTAACAGATGGATTATTTCCTGGTATGAAAATATAAATCTCAAAGAAAGGAACATATGTGACATAGTCTGCCTGGAAACGTACTTCCCCCCCTCTTCTGGGACTGTACTTAAGCAGGTCCTCCACACAGGTCGAGCAGCCATTCCTTCCCCTTTTCAGCATTTACCTCTTCACCCTAGAAAAGGTAATTCATGAACACAAGGAGCCTAGGGACCCACTTTTAAAATGCTCAATTATCTTGTTAAAGTAGAGAGGATCATCCCATCTTGCCTGAGGAATAAAACAGGGGGAGGAAGAACAGAAATTCTGAAATAGACTTCTTCAGCAGCCCTGCCCTGGGAATGAAGGCCAGAGGAACAAAACTGCAGGTGTACCTGCCTTAGGTTGCTTTATGTTGTTCTAACAAAATACCCAAGGGCAGTAATGTTATAACTAAAGGAATTTATTTGCCCATTGAGTCTGGTAGCCAGATATCCACACAACATGGTGCAGGATCCTAGCTATGTTTATAACATGGTCATGGCATTATTATTTATAGTGTCATAATGTGGTGGAGAAGAGAAAGAAGAGACCAGTCAATTACATTAAAACAACCAGAACTGATTCACTCTGTAAGATTCAAAACATTCTGCAGGACCATCCATTCATAAGGGCTGGTCTCCTAAAGCAAATTTAGGCTGAACTCAAATTCTCTAGGTAGGCAAGGATAATCTCTGTCCTAGTTTGGTTTCCCTTGCTGGGATAAAGCCCTGATCAGAAGCAATCAATGAGATTATTTGGCTAATACATCCAAATCACAGTCGGTTGTTGAGAGAAGCCAGGGCAGTTCAAGGGAAGAACTGAAATAGAGGCAACGGAGGGATGGTGCTTGCTAGGCCACTACCAGGCTCCTGATACAGCGCAGGTCCATCTGCCTAGGAATGGTAGGGCCCACAATGGTACCTTCCTACATCAATCACAGTTATGAAAATTCTCCATAGACATATTATAGGACAATTCGATAGAGGTAACACTTCATCTGAGACTGCCTCTCTTATGTCAAGATGATGGTTGACAGCAAGTATGACAGTCTTGCACCCGTGATCTCCGGTCTCCACCTTCCAGCTGGATACATGTGCCTTGGCCTAAGGATATCCACTAGGCCCTGACTCTTTATTATACCCTCATCTCTTTACTACAGTGCAGGACACCAAGCTTCCAGCACTTGAGTCTTTGGGTGGCTAACTGCATATAAACCTCCGCAGCATTGAGAAAGGCAATTGCACAGTTACGAAGAACTTGTGCATACAGGCTCTGAGGCCAGCGTTCAACAGCAAGTTGCTGTGTCCCCCTGGGTTTCTCATTGCTCGTTTGTACTTAGGTAAAGATGAACCACTTCTATGAGGATTAAAAAGCATATAAAACATTTACCAAATGATGGGACAATGACAAACTAAATATCAAGTGTTTGACTTCTTATGTGAGAGTCCCTAAGGGAATTTGTTGCTATTAATTTGAAGCCATAGAAATGCCCTTCTTCAGCTAGCATGTTAGTCCATGCCTGCAACCCTAATTCTGCTTCTTTGCGTTTCCTTACCTTTCATAGAGTATAGCTAACTTAAGATGCATATCTATATATCTCAAACCCTAGATGTATAAGATCCTGGAGTAAGTACTTATTCACAACATGTTTTAAGATTAGATTATATACTCATTGCTGTGGAAATATATCAAGGGGCAGAAGGTTGTCAAGCTATGGTTTTGGTATGCTGATATGATGTTGAGAATGCCCATAGTTTACTGGAAAGTGTAACTTCTTGTTGACTGTAAGAGTTCTTTATATATTTTATCTCCAGGTGGTGGTGGCACACACCTTTAATCCCAGCACTCGGGAGGCAGAGGCAGGCGGATCTCTGTGAGTTCAAGACCAGCCTGGGCTACAAGAGCTAGTTCCAGGACAGTCTCCAAAGCTACAGTGAAACCCTGTCTAAAAAAAAAAATGTATCATAATCTTTATGGGCTGGATAGATGGCTCAGAGGTTAAGAGCATTGCCTGTTCTTCCAAAGGTCCTGAGTTCAATTCCCAGCAACCACATGGTGGCTCACAACCATCTGTAATGAGGTCTGGTGCCCTCTTCTGGCCTTCAGGCATATACATAGATAGAATATTGTATAAATAATAAATAAATATTTTTTAAAAAGTTCTTTATATATTTTAGATACAAATTTACTGTTATACATATGATTTACAAATATTTTCTATCCTGTATATTATCAAAACATGTTTTATTTTATGTTATTATTTATGTTTTTAAATTTATTTTTATTTATTTATGTTTATTATTTATTTGATTTTATTTAATTATATATAATATATATATATATATATATATATATATATATATATATATATATCCTTATGCTTGTGCCATACTCTAATTAATATGGCTTCACGGTTAAGCTTCTAACTGGAAAGGTGTGAGTCTTCCAACTTTGTACTTATTTATATTGTTCCCACTTTTTATTTCAATGAGAATGACTCTCATCAGACCAAATCCTGCCTGGATTCCTTAAGTACATCTTGACATGTGGATCCAAACGTTCCAATGCTTCCTTTTTTCTATATTCCCAATGTGCCCAATTTCTGCATTATGAATCCAGTTATTGTCTTCTCATGTTCTTCACATCGAGTTTGCTGCACTCTGTCTCAATGGTTGCCTCTGACATTCAGTGTAGACGTTGTTGCATGGTACCATAGCATATTGCAAGCTGGCTGATATTCCACTGAGAGTCTTGGATTTGGCAGAGCAGGGCTACTTCCTGCATTGTCCTTATCCTGAGCTTTGCATTTACTTTCTTTAAGCTCTTCTGAGAATTCTACCTTTATCTTTTAAGGATTTGTCATATGTATTCATTGTATGTATGTATCATATGAGCGTATATTTCGTATGGCTTTCTTGGGCCGAGGCCTGTACCTTCTGGTTCCAATATTTCTCTCCTTTCAGCATCCCCACTCACACATAATATTTGTGCTACTGTACCAGGCTCTGGTGTCTCTATTCAGTACCCAGCCCCAGTCTGCCTTAGCCTCAGAGATCTCTGCACTAACTCTCTTTATATTCTGCAGGGGTGCCTTAATCCAAAGCCATGCTAGGAAGAGAAACAGTTCAAAAGAATTTGACAGTTTGGGCTGGAGAGATGGCTCAGCGGTTAAGAGCACTGGCTGCTCTTCCAGAGGTCCTGAGTTCAATTTCCAGCAACCAATTTCACAGCCACCTATAATGAGATCTGGTGCCCTCTTCTGGCCTACAGGCAAGATACTGTATAAATAAATAAATCTTAAAAAAAAAAGAAGAGAATTTGACAGTTCATAGATACAGAATTGTAGGTCCTGGAAAAGGACCTTAAATCCAGTCATCTGGTCTTTTTGAGCTCTGGAGCAGCTGTAGAGAATCAAAGGAACCCCAGGCAACAGCCCAGTGGCTCGTTCAGAAGTGCAGGGTGGTGGGGCTTCAGAGTGAGAGGATAGGGATGTCCTAGAAAACATGGCTAAAATAGGACATGGAAAAATCAAGATTCAGTCCATCAGATGAGGCATGGTGGGACCAGTCAAGCACATTGCTAAATGTTTGGTGGGCTTTGACTCTGGTGCCTACAAAACAATATTTGCTTTCCGGAGACCTGAAAGAGCACTTCCCACTGGGCTTCTGTGTCCTGGATACAAAGCTCCAGGCAAAGGAGACTCAGATGTGCTGTTCCAGGTATTAGAATTTAGTGCCGTTTGGTAGCAATGAAGAATCGCCAGGACTGCCTATTCTTGATTGCTATCATTTCAAAACCTGTTGGACTTTCAGTAATGGACAGCCACTCAAAGCCTGAGCCTTTGATTTCTTCTTTGTTCCAAAGGAATCAACAGACCACTGCCCATTTTATGTTCATCCATCTGTCTTTACTATAAGCATGTGGTTTGTCAGAAAGCGGGGAGGAGAGAAGGACATAGTCTGTGAAAGGGAACAGCTCCTCTGTGCTGTCCCGTGGTAGTTTCAAATACTTCATTGGTTCTGTTCCCATTGGAGAGAATTGAGCCTGCCCAACAGACTCCAGTGCTGGGTTTGTGACGGTCTGGATTTCTTGTTGTCATATTTGTTTCAGACATTGTAATGGTCAATCAGCAAGTTCCTTTTTGATATTTGGTATGGTTCTGCAAAAACGTTTTTAAAATTTGGACTACAGTTACATCAGCAAGACAGTCAGTCTGACTGGGGACCAAATCTGATCAGCAAGGCTACAGACAGACAGACTTCCACAGCAGAGATGTTCTCACAAGATCTAACTCAAGAAAAAGATGAGGAACTGCAATACATTTGAGAGGGTCAACACCATCATTAATCATAATGTTTGCTACTTTGCCTATAATAGAAGGTAAAATGGCAAAATAACTATAGGCTTTGTCATAAGCTGCCTAAACAAAAATTGACTCAGAAAAATACATTAAACTTTAAAGAAAATAAAGAATGAATTTTTCTCTGAGGAAGGAGACTGTAGGAACTTGAGGTCAATTTTTTGAGGCTCGCCATCAATAACTGAAAACTCAGTTGGATTTTACTTATTGATTGAGTTTAGTTTTCTTAATAAGTGAAACGTTGGAGTTTTCTGACTCTTTAGTTGGTTGGAGGATTTAAAAAAATTGATCTGTTCAACTGAAAACAATCCTTATAATGTAAAAACATGGGCTTTCCCCAGAGTACTGTAGCATGATGCAATTGGGTTTGGTGAATGAGCTGTATCATTCAGATAAAAGCTCTGGTTACCCGAATTTTACCTCATTAGATACTAGGATATTTATATATATAAAGAAAAAATTTGTTTTACAAGTGCTGATCTATTTTCAGAATTGATTCCATCTTTCTTTTCTACAGTACCTTCTCTGTAAATCTGTTCTCATGGCTTGGATTTTAAGAGTGGGTTTGGACAGTGCTGGCTTAAATCCACAGACACCAAAGGGTTTTGTTTTTCTTTAATTGCAGGAGTATTCTGCATGCTGATATCTGCTAGGAATTGTTGTAGCACATGTAAAATGTAGTATTTCACACAGCCTTGCAAGCTGGCTCCGTGGTTAAAAGTGCTTGTTGCATAATCATAAACTTGAGTTCAGATACCAGTAATGACACAACAAATCTCACATCTTTCCCACGTATCCATAACCCTAGTACTGTGAGCATCAGAGACTGGTGCTTGCTGGTAGCCAGCTTAGCAAATAAAAAACAAACACAAATGAAGAAACGAACAAAACCTTGAGCTGTGAGTTGGGGTAGAGACTGCATCAAATGAGTAAGTCAGAAAGTGATTGAAAAGATACTTGACCTGTCTCTGATCTGATATTTGTGTATATCTTCATACACATGTGCATACAACACACACACACACTATCTTGCATCAGGACTCTGGCCTTGTTAGCCATTCATCTTTGATGGCCCGACAAGTCATAACACATAGTTAACATACCTCATTATAATCTTTCTCTACTTTCTAAATAGACTGAAAATATTTTGGGGGACTGATCCAATTTTTAATTATACTACAGTGGATAATCTTGGGTGCTGTTGAATGTGGGGCGAATTGTTCCTACATTAATATCATGTGGTGTGCACATAGGCACATGTGTGTAGTTCTTTCATTTATTTATAAGAAGAAGATTGCGGTAGAGGCTGGCCCGTGTTCACATACTTCAGAAGTGATATCTCTGTCCCTTTGAGCAGTTGTCTGTGAGCAAGCTTCTTGCTATGCCTTTACCATCTGTTATTTTTTGTTTCTTAATTGCTGGCATTAGGAGGCTAATAAAGGATAACCAGAGGGCACAGCATGTCAGGACGACAAGACAAGCAGCATCATGAAGAACTAAATTTAAGATCTGGTTCTGCCTCCCATTAGCATTGGGCCTCTGGGCAAAGCACCATGCCTCTTAAATCTTTCTACAGTGAAAAGTAGAAGCATCTGGAAAAACAAGAAAGCCCTATGTCTTCTTCCTTCCCCGGGAGGTGGCCATAAGAAAGCCCATGCTCTCTTACTTCCCAGGGTGGTGCCTACTCCACCCTAGGCTTTCTTGTCCCTCAAGAGGTAGAAGAATGACTTGGTCAATGGCTCAGAGCTGGTGTTCTGAGTATGCTGTATTTCATTATTGAAAGATTCAATCTGCATTTGCATAGGCACAGAGATCCTACCTGCCGCACTGCCAGACGCTTGTGTCCCCCTTTCCCTTCTTCCATCAGGAGATCATGTATTTTCCTTTTCCTTCCTCCATGATTCTGTGTTTTCCCCCAAGTTCCATCTGGAATCTCGAAGAAAAGTTGTTCTGTAGAGTTGGGTGGACCTTAGACTTTGGTCAGATTCCCAGGAACTCTCATCAGCACATTGGCCCTCATTTGCTCCTCTGGCACACTCATTGGCTTAGAGGTTCCAGTGCATCATCCGGGCAAGCTCAAGGCAGGAACCTGGAGAGTGGGGCTGAAGCAGAGGAGCTCTGCCTACTTACTTGCTTCCCCTGGTTTACCCAGCCTGCTTTTCGATATAGCTCAGGCCACCTGCCCAGGGAAAGCATCCCGCATAGTGGGCTGGGTCCTCTCACGTCAGTCGGATCAAGAAAGTGCCCTCCAGACACATGTCTCCATGCAAATCTTACGGATGTGATTCCAGCTGACGTTCCCTTTCCAGGTCTAGGTTTGCACCAAGTTGTCAAAAATGAACTGACATTCAAATACTCCTGCTTCACTCTCTGTAGCAGTATCATAGGGAACATTAAATAAAGTAATACTACATGTTTTGGGTTGTTTCTGTTTGCTTTTTTCTTTACATAGACAGAGCTTCTTGTCACAACTACTTCTAAAGTAAAGATTAATGGATAAGGGTAAGTTCATGGTATTTCTTCCAATAAATAAGGTACATGTGATTTCTGTGTGGACTTCACAGTCTATTTGGCCATGTAGTTGGTTACCTTTACAGACCACACTGAAACTACACCTGAATTAACAGATACTGTTATATTTACAATTGTTCTTTGGTAGCCAACAAGGGTTTGCCAAAATTTCAACAGATAATATAAATCAGAAGAAGAGAATGGATCACCTCATTAACGGCTTGCCCTGCTTAGATTACCGCAATTAGAACACCTGGAGTCACAGGCTACAATGACTGGTTGATCTTAAATAAGTCTAATTGATTCACTTACTAGCTATGTATGGGGTGCTGTTTGTTCTCTAACCTACCTTTGGGAGGGCTTAAGGAATAGCGTCTTCCCCTGGGACACAGACAATAATAAAGAAGCCATGATAGTAGATCAATCTGATCTGTATGTCTGTTGAATAAATGCAGATGCGGACAGAAGCTCTCTGCCCTCTATGTCCCTTTATCCAATCATGTGACAGGACTGGAACTTTTAAAAATAAGAAACACAGACATAGGGTAGGTTTTAAAAATAGATTTATGTTGGCCTATGAGCTAGGAGTGACAATGCATTTTTTCTTTGATCTAGTACTGCCTGTTAAATCTGACCTTTTCACTTGAAGGAATAAGCACTTCCTACAGAATACACCGAAAAAATAAAGCTCTCTATAGTGCTAAGAAAAGTGAGCTAAATTTATGTTTTTGAAACAAAATGTTTAATGTGTATGAGCTATACATGTCAACAGGATTCTGGGAGGTGTTCCCACACATGTATGCAGTGTGTGCTGATCATGTTCAGCCACACCGCTGTGCTAGGCTCACCAGCTTCTACCTCTGGAATCCTTTCCAGTTCATACTGACCACTGGTTTCCTCCCAGGTTAGTATTTTTAGCTTCCACATACAAGGAGGAAAATTATGGTATTTGTCCTTCTAGTCCTTCCTCGTTTCACTGAACAAAATGTCCTCCTGTTCCATCGTCTTTGGCACAAAGGACGGGGTTTCATTTTTTTTCTTTATGGCTGACTTATAGTCCTGTATACATATATAGAATACTTTCTTTATTCATCTGTTGTTGAATCATGTTTGAGCTTCAGTGAGTGGTGTCACAACATGGGTATGCCGGGACCGCCTTTTCAGCTGAGTGCATTTGCTTTGGCTATTTACCCAGGAGTGGGATAGTGGAATTATGTAATGTCTCTATTTTTAGTAACCCCCATCCTATTCCCCACATTTCTTCATGGATGGACTAATTCACACTCCCACCGACAGAGCACGCGTGCCATTTTCTTCATATCCTTGCCAGCATTTATTAGGAAATCGAAAGTTAATGCTCTAGGAAAATAAACTTAGCAGGGCTATGCTGCTGGAGCCTTTTGTCAATCACCTATCTAGAAAGTTTAATGCTTTCCTTGACAGAGGACTTTTCATCACTTTAATTACAGTGATAAGGAGCTGCGGTGAAAACCATGTTACCCATGAAAATATATTTTCCTTTAGTAGTACATTTATTCTTCTACTTATAAACCTCTATCACATATGACCTTTAACTTTATTATAACCTTGTGTATAGCTAATTTTAATAAGCATTATTAAGTTCTGAGGGGTTAAGAATCTCGCCCGTGCCATCCAGCTATTAAGCAGTGTGAACACACACAGAGGTGGGCTGGACTTCTCAGCCTTGATTCCTTTTCTCCTCTAAGGCACGAAGCTCTAAAATTATAGAAGGTAAATTGATCTCTGTAGTTCCATTTCAATACACGGGCAATAGATCAAAATCAGTTTACAAACACTAAGTTATGATGCCAAATAATTTTAAGCAAGGTAGTTAAATGCCCAGTACCTGGTGGGTTGAGGTGCTTGGGCAGCCCCAGCAGAGCCTCATTTAGGAGCCCTTAGAGTGATGCCCTAAAAACAACTTTCCCTGCAGAGCTATGTCACATAACAAAGAGGTCATGAGGAATGCCAAGTAGGTGACCCTGCAGTTATCTTGCCAAGTGCTGGGAAGTTATCTCTCTTCCTGAACCAACAGTGCTGCCATGGTTGCAAATTTTAAGTTCTCGTTTAGCAATCTGAGAAGGAGGCATGGGCTTTATTGTCTCTTTCATCAAGAAGAAGAAAGACTGAGAAGTCACCAAAAGTCTTTCTTAACTGCTTCAGCTCTTGGATCCTGGCTGGCATCCAATGGCCAACCCTAATCCATGCTTAAGAGAAAGAGAATTGGGGTCAATGGACACTTGAATTAGCAGATGTCTCCGTTAGACAGTAGTGGTTGGGTAAACTGAAGGAAGTTATTCAGTAAGAAGTAGGTGAAGAACATGTTGATAGTTTGATGACACCCTATCATTTTCCAGTACATTGTATGTTTCAGAAACTTATTCAAAAACTATAGGCATTAACTTAGTACTCATAGCAGGCTGTTTCTAACATTCATAATGGCAGGATGATGGAAGAGAAGCTGAGCAGGGGTGTTGAGGAACAGACCTAATCAAATATTGGAATCTCATGTTAAAGCAACATCTGTCGGGGTCCAGCCTTGGTGGGTTCTTATGTTCCAGGGTAGGGGTGTGTGGATTAGAAATGTTAGGTAGAAAAACACCAGCCATGCAGAAGAAAAGGACAGAAACACAGGACAGGCAAGAGGGCAACCCAGTGAATACTGAATCTGCCCACATTTATTTTCCACATGCTTTATGTGCCCCAATCCAAAAGGGTGGGGGAGAAGGCAAAAGTCTGCTTCACCATGACACAAAGAACAAAAAGAATAATTACCTCTTCAATACTGAAATATTGAGTAACTATACACTGAGTTAAATATTCTGCTGTTTAGGCAGGACATGCAGTGGCCTTAACATAGGCCAAGCATCCTGTAGGTAGCCATACCCTGGGTCAAAACTCCTGTCATAACCTTGAAGGAGCAAGAATAGGCCTGAACCTCTGACCTTTGGTCAAGGTGGACTGGATCCATATCCATGGACTCTGACAATCAAAACACGTTAACATGCATGACATTCTCAAACTGTAATTATTTCTAAAATACCAATTTTTTTCTTTTTGTTGTTTTTTAATTTTATTTTAATGAGCATACATTTTTCTCTGCTTCCCTCCTTGCCTCTCCCCTCCCCTTCAACCCTCTCCCATGGTCCCCATGCTCCCAATTTACTCAGAAGATCTTGTCTTTTTCTACTTCTCATATAGATTAGATCCATGTATGTCTCTCTTAGGGTCCTTATTGTTGTTCAGGGTCTCTGGGATTGTGATTTGTAGGCTGGTTTTTTTCTCTTTATGTTTAAAAACCACTTAAGAGTGAGTACATATGATAATTGTCTTTCTGGGTCTAGGTTACCTCATTCAATATGATGTTTTCTAGTTCCATCCATTTGCCTGCAAATTTCAAGATGTCATTATTTTTTTCTGTTGTGTAGTACTCCATTATGTAAATGTACCATTTTCTTTATCCATTCTTTGGTAAAAGACCAATTCTTAAAAACCATCTTCACACACACACACACACACACACACACACACACACACACACTGTGATGTTAAATTGTATATAGGTGTTTAGAGACAGAATAGTATTACACTGTAGGAAAATAATGTGTATTGTTTTCACTTTCTTTGCTTCTGTTTGTTTTTTCAAGATATTTGTGTGTGTGTGTGTGTGTGTGTGTGTGTGTGTGTGTGTGTGTGTGTATGTGTGTGTGTAGCCCTGCCTGTCTGCAATTTCAGACATCTGTTTGCCTCTGTCTCCCAAGTACTGGGATTAAAGGTATGTATCAACTACACTGTAGGAAAATAGTGTGTGTTGTTTTCTTAATCCACCTTTCTGGCAATGAACACTAGGTTGTTTCCACATTATACTAGTGAAAATAATATTGCACTGAATGTGATGATGAAAATATTTATGTGCAATCTCAAGCAACCTACCTTCCTTTCTTCCTTCCTTCCTTTCTCTTTCTTCTTCTCTCATATAATACACCTCAGTGGCATTTTCCCCTCCGTCCACTCCTCCCAGTGCTCCCTCCACCTCCCTTTTCCCCCAGATCTATTCATTCTGCCTTCAGAAAAGAGCAGGCCTCCCAGGGATCTCAAGCAAACATAGCATAACAAGGTACAAGAAGAATACAAACCTCCTCTATTATTTAAATGGGATTGCCAGGCTGATAGAGACCCTATTTTCAGTTCCTTTGAGGAACAAAATTATTTTCTCTAGCTGCCACATCATCTCACTTCCCCACCAACAGTGCTCAAGGGGCTCTTTTTTTGTGCAACCTTACCAATATTTATATTTTTTTGCTTTTTGGTTGTAGTCATTATAATAGTTGTAAAGCTTGGAGGCATTGTGCTACCTGGTGCGGGAGAATTGTCTATATTCTGTCAATCGTGATTTAAATAAACGCCGATTGGCCAACAGCCAGGCAGAAAGTATAGGCAGGAAAACCAGACAGGAAGTAGAGGTGGGTCAATGGGAACAGGAGTATTCTGGGAAGAAGGAAGCTCCTTTCCTCAGTCCTGCCCCAGACCACGGAAGAAGCAGGATGTGACCTGCCCCACTGAAAAAGGTACTGAGCCATGTGGCTAACATAGATAAGGATAATGGGTTAATATAAGTTATAAGAGCTAAAAGAGAAGCATGAGCTAGTGGGCCAATCAGTTTATAATCTTCTGGAGACTTCTGTGTGATTTTCTTTGGGGCTAAATGGCTGTGGGAACTGGGCAGGACAGAAACCATGACAAGCAGGCCAATCATGTTACAGAATGGCGCCCACATGGATAACTACATCCACAGAGAGCCCGAGAAAGCTTGGGAAAGAATAGAGTAAAGCATGTGTTCTTGGTAGCAGCAATTTCTTGGGTCTGCTCTGCTTGCTAGAGGCAAGCAAGCACTTTCATCTAAGAGAGGCTTCCTGACTCAGCTTTAGCTGTAAAACCTTGCAGCTCTTTTAAGAGGTCCTGCCATGAACACTTAAATAGTTTTGATGAAAAGCTGACCGCATTCTTTTTGGTTTTCAGCCGTAGCAGGAAAAAAGCCAAGCCATTTTAAAATGCCGGCCATCCTGCCAGGACAAACCCTGACTCTTTGGGTAGGTAGTCCGACTACAGATCATTTGAGTGTGATTTGTGAGCACACTGCTGCAACTTGCTTGCTGGCATGGACATTGAAACGCCATAGAGTTGTAGCAATAAACATAGCTACAGCCAGTAACTCCGCCATGAGGCTAGAATCGCAGAAAGCTAAGGAATGGGCTGGATCCAGCCGTCAAAGCCACGGCTTTAATCCTACCCATATTGCTTGGTTAATTAAAGACTCATGTGGTCAGAAAAAGGGATATACAGTAAAGAGAGATTCAAAGATGAAGAAAACCTCTAAATGGTTTACAGTGTGTTAAAAATATATGCACTCTTAAAAAAAGGTTAAAGTCCTTAAAATAAAAATGTCAGGGAGAGTAGTTGGGCGTGGTGGTACACACCATTAATCCGAACACTTGGGAGACAGAGGTAGACTGACCTTGTGACTTCAAGGTGTGGTAGTATACACCTTTAATCCCAATGCCTGGGAGGCAGAGACAGACAGATCTCTGTGAGTTCAAGGTATGGTAGCACACACCTTTAATCCCAGCACTAGGGAGGTAGAGATAGGCGGATCTCTGTGAGTTCAAGGACAGCCTGTTCTATAGAGTGAGTTCCAGGACAAAGATACACAGAGAACCTGTCTCAAAAAGCCAAAAATTAAAAATAAAAGAAATAGAGTTTAAAATAAAGCTGCATAAAGATGGAAAATACACAGAGAATCTTGATACTGTATGTTATTATGCTTTCTTTGAATTGTCTGAATGCTGAGGAAGTAGCAACAGCTGCTAAAAGATATTTGCTTATAAATGCTGCTGAATTAATCCAAGATAGGTATTTTGAAAATACCTTGACTTCAAAATTGAAGTTAAAATGTATGTTACTTTGGAGAAGAGATTTTGCTTTTGTTTCCACAGGAAATGAGAGACTGTGGATTCATTCTGAGTTAAGAAAAATCAGGTTTGATCAAGGAAGACCACCTGAGAAATCTCCAGTAGGAACAGATGGCCCAGATGTCAGAATTCTACATCCAGAACAATTCAAGACTGCTGTGTGAGATGATCAAGCCTCACAGGATACTCCAGTCAGGACTTGATCATAATTCCAAATTTTCTTTACGTCCCCATAAGATCATCAGTGCCCCTAACCAGCTGGAAGTAGCCTGGAATACTATGCCCACATTTCCCAAAAATGGACTACGAGTATTTTCCTTTGTTTAAAAAAAAAAGAGGGGGAAGTGTTGCGGGAGAATTGTCTGTATTCAGTCAATCATGATTTAAATAAACGCTGATTGGCCAATAGCCAGGCAGGAAGTATAGGCAGGAAAACCAGACAGGAAGTAGAGGTGGGTCAATGAGAACAGGAGTATTCTGGGAAGAAGGAAGCTCCTTTCTGCAGTCCTTCCCCAGACCACGGAAGAAGCAGGATGTGACCTGCCCCGCTGAAAAAGGTACTGAGCCATGTGGCTAACATAAATAAGGATAATGGGTTAATATAAAATATAAGAGCTTATAAAAAGCCTGAGCTAATGGGCCAATCAGTTTATAATCTTCTGGAGACCTCTGTGTGATTTTCTTTGGGGCTAAATGGCTGTGGGAACTGGGCAGGACAGAAACCCTGACAAGCAGGCCCCTCATGTTACAGTTACCTAACATAAACTAGCTTCAGAACAACAAATATCAAATAATTTCATTTATATGAGATGTCTAAAAATGGATTGATAGGAATGAAGAATGGTAACTGGCCTTGGGGACTGTGCTGATCAATGGATGTCACGTTTCAGCTCCTCCTAATAAGAAAGTCTAAGATGCAATAGTGTCAGTAGTTCATAGAATTCTACTGTGTCCTTGAAAGATTCATAGAACAGTCTTCTCACAAAAACATACTAAAACATCACACATACATGCATATACATATATACATATATATACATACAGTCTTACAAAGAAACTTTCAGAAGTAATGGATATGTTAATTTGATCATTGTGTGAGTTTCTTAGGTTTCTGCAACTTTCCAAATCAATCAGATTATACATATTTAACATATACAGGTATGTCACATCTTAATAAAACTGTTAAAATAGCATATAACATTACTTTTAATGAGAAAATAAAGTCATTCCCCCTCTGTCTTAGTGTTTTATTACTGTTAGAAGACACCAGGACCAAGGTAAATTCTTACAAAAGAAAGTATTTAATTGGGGATGGCTTACAATTTCAGAGGTTTAGTCCATTATCATCATGGTAGGGAACATGGCAGCACACAGGCAGACATGACATGGTGCTGCAGAAGTAGTTGAGAGTTCTATATCCAGATCAGCAAGCAGTAGGAAAACAGAGACTCTGGACTAGACATGGGCTTGTGAAGCCTAAAAACTCACCCCCCCCCGCCATGACACATTTCTTCAACAAGGCCACACTTGTTAATGCTTTGAAATCATGCCACTCCCTGGTGACCAAGTATTCACATCTATGAGCCTACTGTGGTCATTATCATTCAAACCACTAGACCCTCCTTCTTTCACCACATAATTTGCTTCTTTCTGAGCATCTTTGCCACAGGGAACATGACTTCTTTTTTGGGTTCTCTTTGGAGGAACATCTAGGCAAATCATTGGCAATCAGTAAAGTTCTCTACTATGTCTTGACTACTGTATCCAGCATGTGGTTTTGTTACTTTGACTAACTACTTCTAAATGCCCAGAAACTGGGTCTCAAATTATTCTTGCACCTCTGGTACCTACACTGAGGTTAGGTTCAATGATTTTTCTCAGTTTATTTTGGCTCTTGATACAACCTAAATCTTCTATACCAGTCTAGGATATCTGCCATTACACTTGAGCAGGAGAAGAGATAAGGGAACAACTTTTAAGCTTCGATGTTGTTGCTGCTCCTTTTGAAGCTGGAAGAAAATATCACACTCCACAACCAGAATACTTGTTTTTAGCCTGGCTATCTGCTTTCAGAATCTTAAGAGAAATTCCAATCGCTCTAACTTCTTTTTTTTTATTTTTCCATTCAAAAATTTACACTTCCTCCCCTCTTCCCATTCCTCTCCCGCTCCTCCCTCCCCCTCCTCCAACCTCCTCCATTCTTAAGAGAGGGCAGAGCTCATGGAACTGGAGTGACAGATGGTTGTGAGTTACTGTGTGGGTGCTGAGAATTAAACCTGGATCCTCTGGGAGAGCAGCCAGTGCTCTTAACCACTGAGATATCTCTCTTGTTTCTTAAAGAAAACTTTACTGAATAAGAGCAGTGGGCTGGGCAGTATTAGGAACACGCCTTGGGCTAGTCTTTAATCATACTTTTTTATTTTTTATTTTTCCATTCAAAAATTTATACTTCCTCCCCTCCTCCAGTTCCCCTTCTGCTCCCCTACTCATCCTCCTCCTTTCTCCTCCATCCTTGGCTTCCTTGGGTTGTGGTTTTCCTTCTAGTATTTTCTGTAAGGCTGGGTTTGTGGCTACATATTGTTTAAATTTGTTTTTATCCTGGAATATCTTGTTTTCTCCATCTATGGTGAAAGAAAGCTTTGCTGGGTATAGTTGTCTAGGCTTGCCTCCATGGTCTCTTAGTGTCTGCAACACATCTATCCAAGACCTTCTGGCTTTCATGGTTTCCATAGAGAAGTCAGGTGTAATTCTGATAGGTTTACCTTTATATGTTACTTGACCTTTTTCCTTTGCAGCTCTTAATATTCTTTCTTTATTCTGTATGTTCTGTATTTTGATTATAATATGGCGAGGGGATTTTTTTTTTGATCCAGTCTATTCGGTGTTTTGTATGCTTCTTGTACTTTCATAGGAATATCCTTCTTTAGGTTGGGAACATTTTCTTCTATAATTTTGTTGAATATATTTTCTGGGCCTTTGAGCTGTGCTTCTTCTCCTTCTTCTACCCCTATTATTCTTAGGTTTGGTCTTTTCATGGTGTCCCAGATTTCCTGGATGTTTTGTGTTAAGAATTTGTTGGGTTTGCTGTTTTCTTTGATCAATGTGTTTATTTCCTCTCTAGTATCTTCAGCATCTGAGATTCTTTCTTCTATCTCTTGTATTCTGTTGGTTATACTTGTCTCTGTAGTTCCTGTTCATTTACCCAGATTTTCCATATCCTGCCTTCCCTTGTTTTGAGTTTTCTTCATTGCCTCCATTTCAGTTTTCAAGTCTTGAACTGTTTCCATTACCTATTTGATTGCTTTTTCTTGGTTTTCTTGGGTATCTTTGAGGGATTTATTCATTTCTTCAAACTTTTTGTTAGTCTTCTCATCCATTTCCTTAAAGGAGGTTTTCACATCCTGTTTAATGGTCTCTAACACTTTCATAATGTTACAATTAAAGTCTATTTCTTCTTCCTCTGGATTAGGGTGTTCAAATCTTCCTGTTGCATGTTCGCTGGATTCTGGTGTTATCATGTTGTTTTTCAGGTTGTTGGAGGAATTCTTGCATTGGCACCTGCCCATCTCTTCCTTCAAATGCTGTCAGGAGAGTCTTGGCGGCTTGGTCCGATCTTTCCTGTGGCTAACTGTGTACTTGGGGGGTTTTCTTGGTCTGCCCTCTCTTTGGTCCCCTCAGCAGTGGAGTTGGCTCTCAGAACCCGTCCACCCTGAAGTAAGCTGTGGCGGTGGATCTAAGGACCCCGCAAATGGAAAAGAGTGCTTGGGGGCAAGCTGGGATGGGATAAGTAGAGAAAGCCAGTAGCCAGGGAGAAGCCCTGCTGAATGGCCAGAAAGTTTAGGGGATTGAGGGTGCCTGTACTCCGTTCCCAGGGCATCCGGCCGGCGGATGAGCATACACTTACCCCTCCGGATGGATCTCCTGGTACAGGAGCAGGGCCCCTTGCTGGCCAGGTACCTCACAGACAAAGGGGCTGGCTTGCTAGGTGCAGGCTCATGGAACAAAGAAACCGCTGCAGCAGTTGCACTCACCACTTTGTTCCCAGACTCTCAGCCCCGAAGCAGGCTGAGTTGGGGGATTCTATGACCCCAAAGCTGGAATGGTGAGCTTGGGGGAAATCAGGGTTGGGATAAATAGGGGAAGCTAGTAGTGGGGAGACGCCCGGCTGAATGGCCAGAATGTTTAGGGGGTTGACGGTGCCTGTACTCTGTTCCCGGGGCGTCCATCCAGCTGGGTGGACACACACTTATTCCTCTGGATGGATCTCATGGTACAGGAGCCTCTCTCTAATTTCTTATCAACTGTTTATCTTTCCTTGTTAAAGTTCTACACTTAATGTGCAAGTCATATAAAATATGGCATTTAATCCCATTGTATTAATTTCCAGGAGTCCTTATTTTCCTTAAGAATATGGAATCAAAGAGGACCAGAGTGATATATGTGGTCTCATCCAAACCTTGAACACTAACAGTGAATTCCACTCTTACACAGAACTAATCTGTGTTTAGAACCTACAGAGTCAAGGCTTCTCTCAAGGTAAAACTGTTGGAACATGTCTCAGAATTGGCAGAATCACGGCCCTTCGCTATTTAAAAAAGACAGAGAGAGGAGGATAAAAAAAATGACATACTTGAAATGCAATGTGAGTCCTGCTCACATTGGGATTTGGCCAGGGAAATGCTGTGAAATAGCAGCATTCTTAATTAATACACTTAACACCTTAATGATGCAAATTAATCTGCTTAATCCCATTTATACCAAAGGACCAAGAAAAATTAAATGACTCAGTCTTAAAAGCTGAAGGAAACAGACTTAGGCAGAAGTCATTTGTGCCTGGACCATTTGCAGGTTAAAATACTGGATCTGTTCTCACAGCATCTCTCTCAAACCCTCCCCACTGTGATAAGAGCCTAGACAGGAGACCTGGATCCAACAAAGCAAGACCAGGAAAACTTTCAAATTTCATTGGAAAACAAGGACTCAACTCTTGAGTGACCTCATACAACTGACTTTTGCTCCAAAGGAAGAAAAAAAAAACTAAGGGTTCCTGATGATTCTGAGTACCTGGCTATTCCTTGATAATGTTCTCATTCCATTCAAACTTTTCAACTACCTCATATCACAGACCCATTGACCTCATTTGATATAGAGCCAGCATCTAAACATTATCTGAAGCTATTAAGCAGCAATATTGTGATTTGACCTGATTCCACATGTTATCTTTATTTTGGGGATGGTGATATACCATTTCCATATAGCCATCACCAACATCAGGGAATTGGGAAAATTGCTTCTCCTTTATATACCTCTACAAGATCAAGTGGGCAGAATAGAGCTCTATTACGTGCATCCATAGGTCTGGAGGAGAGGGTTTTTTTTCCATTTAATACATCTTGGGGCCAGCTCTATCAAAAACTGAGCAGCAGGTGAGATTTCACCCCTGCAACTACATCATAGTTGTTAATGGGAACTATGACACACATGGTTCAGAGGCACACACAGGACTGTCTTACTCATAGCATGTGTGAAAGGAGGGGCTTCAAGCTTGCAGTGAGTTTCTTTTATTCTCTGAGCTCTTGGGCAAGGAGAAGGCACTCCCATGGCTGGGCACACATATTGGGATCATGTCTCTGCTGGGGACCCTTGACTTAGAGAGCCCTAGTGTTGCCAGAGACCATTGGAAAACACCCTCAAAGATTAGGAAGATACATTTTGCAATAAAGAAGTATTTATTTTATTTTTTTTACAATCCAAGGGTCTTTGAGACAATAGTTTAGAACAAAAGCTAATGAAGGATAGACTGATGGCTGGTGAGTGGGTAGGTGTGCTGAGAAGGATGAGGTCCTGTGGCCAGGTTTCAGCCCAGGGTATTTTCTAGCTCCTTTCCACGCCATTTGAGGTTATCTAAGATAGACTGGTAAAATTCCTTTAGAAATGCCAGTTCAGGAGACATTCCAAACAGTTCCCAATGACACATGCAAGAAACGAAACATTGGGTATTTTTTTTTCTTCATCCAAATGTCCAAAGTAACTTGACAACGTGGGGCCCAAATCCCCTTCTTTCACAACAGCTAA
This sequence comes from Ondatra zibethicus, assembly GCA_004026605.1. Lineage (NCBI taxonomy): Eukaryota > Metazoa > Chordata > Mammalia > Rodentia > Cricetidae > Ondatra > Ondatra zibethicus. The sequence goes on along the minus strand of PVIU01002488.1, from coordinate 29,352 downwards.
TACTCAACATACCCAAAGTGCTAGATTTTTCAGAAAACGCCATACCTGTAAGCTATTTCCTCAGGATGAAGAAATCACTTTACTGAGTAAACCTGGATATGGGTCTTTCTCCTAGTTTTGATGTAAATCGTCTGTGTTCTGTGCTGACACATGCAATGCAGGGCAACTTCTCATCTTTTACAGCATTCTTTCCTGTGTTAGACAACATCATCTCAGTTTCTCTCCCTCCACCTTCTCCAATGTAGTATGCCATTAACCATCAAGGTGCTTTATTGTGCTTCATTGAGTATGTGCACAGTGGAACGGGCTAGAAAAGGTGCTAGCGAACGCTGAACTCCAAATGATGTCTTCAGAGTGTAATTTTGAGTCACCAGTTAAAAATAAGGCAGAAAAATGAATCTCATAAAGGGTGTCTGATTTTTCACTTCTCTCCACCGAGACAGGTCTGTAGAGACTGTACACGGATTCAAATTTAGTTACTCCGGCTATTTGTCTCTCAGTGGGGAATTGATCAAATGTTATCAAGCACCATTCTGTATTGCATTGTGGGAGCTGCAACATTTATCGGCAATAAAGGGGGCAAAGTCGGAGGAGGTGAGTGCTTGATGAGGATTTGAAGACATGCACAGTGTGCTCTCAAGCTGCCAGACAGCTCCCGAGAGCAGCTCTTTGTGATCTGATAATGAGTTTATAAGTGAACTGTTGGGGCTCCTAATGCTTTTACTGGGTCCCTTTTCTTCTCACTAAAGATGGGTGATTACAGGTCCAAGATTTGAACCTATTATGGCTCCCCTTTTCCGATTCTCCACCATCTCGATAGTAGATAATAATCAAAAAAAATGACACTCGAAAATTACATGTAAGAGTGAAGCGTTGTCACTCGCCCCAGTGATGACAACAATTCATTTGTTTCCCTGTTGTTTTAAAGAATTAGTGCACAAAATGTACCCAGTACTTTTTGATCAACTGTTTGAAATATTCTTCAAATGGTATCTTTTGCGACAAGCTCAATTCAAACATCATTTATCTATGGGGTTGCTAAAAGAACTCTCAGTGTAATATCTATTTCCTTTAAAGTCTTTCCCAATAAACAGAATCATACTTTAAGTAAATTGGATTGTGTGTCTGCTTTGATTATTGTCACTGAGTGGCTTTCCTATGCCTCGGATGATATATAAAGGTCCAGTTGGCCAATTCCCAATCTGTCTCCTTCTTAACATTGACCTTTTATCCTTTAAGGTCTAGACTGGCTGCCTGGCTTTTCTTCCCCACACGTGTTGGTTCATTTTCTTGTCACTCTGTCAAAAATATTTGATAGAAGCAACTTGAGGGCAGAATGATTTATTTTGGCTCTTTGTTTCAGGGGCATCTCAATGCATCATGTCAGGGGAGGAATAGTTCATGGTGGCAGAACCTTACAGAGACACAGTCAGAACTCAAAGTGGGCATACCCTTCAGAGTTCCACCCAAGTCTCCTGCCTCAGTCAGCCATGATCTTCTTCTTGAAGGCTCCATAGACCTCAGAATACCACCACAGACTAGTGGCCTGGTGTTCAAAACATGATTCTCTGAAAGACACTTAAGATTTGGTCTATAACATCTTCAAATCCTAAAGGCTGACAACTCTATGATGTTCTTTCTATACTCTTTCCTTGTTCTTCTCAGAATCATTTCTTACTTTGTATCTTTCTTGCTCAGAGGGATCTTATCCAATTTGAGCTATGCCTAAGTTCCTGAGGTTAATTTTTTGAGAATTTTACATATGATTATTGAATTTACATTAGATCAGATATTCTATCAGGGGTCTCTCTTCTCTGGATTCTCTATCTACAGCCATTCATTGCTGTAGCTCTTCATCTGTGCGTGCAGCCTTGAGAAATTTCCCCAATCCACATTGACTTGTCAGCTGGAGACATGTTCTTTAGAAACCCTTGGATGTGTACTTTCTCTTTTGTTTTCCTTACTTTTTAAAAAGTATCTTCTAAATCTTCTTTGCTAACTGTGATTGGTTTATTAAAGATACTGGCCCCATGGGGGAGTTGGCTGCCTTTCCCTTGATGTGCCCTCTTTCTGTATATCTTCCTTTTAAGCCTGACCCTGGTATCATGGCTGCAAATGCTGCCTGTCTATGGGACAAGTACACAGTTTCACTTGGTGCCCTGATTCTCTACTGTGGTGTAAACCTGGCCTCCCAAGTATGTATTTTTCATAATTTTCCTCTCAGTATATGGCATCACATCAACCTATTTGCACTATATTTTAATAAATATAGTGAAAACACAATCATTTTCCAAGTATTCTTATCTCTATTTGAACTCTTACCTGAAAAGTTAAAAACTTCCCTCTACTCTATTTCACTTTTCTTCTGCAACTCATCTCTTACACACACACACACACACACACACACACACACACACACACACACATATTTATAGATGAAGCTGACATTGGGTATGAGAGAGACTTGCCTGATAGATACTCTAGGAGAAGTCATAAAGGGGAGAGGGTAATGTGAACAAAACACTTTGTATGTGTGTTTTAAAGTCTCAAAGAATAAATACAAATATCACATTAAAATGAATGCATTAGATTCCCAAAGCCCATTTTCTAACATGCCATGTTCACTGTCTCCTAAGGCAGCACTGCCCTTTTGTATAGAAGATGTCACCTTCGTATTTTTCCCTCTGACACTCATGCCCCTGCACCAATATTGTTTTCAAGAAGGGCATCACTGCTCATTGCTACACCAACTTCTGTTGCCATCTTCCCAGGGAATCTCTTCTCTATCGCTTTTTTTTAATAGTAATTTTATAACGTTTCTGACTTCTTGACACTAAACTGCATTTTCACTTGTTTATTTTAACTTATAACCCAGGAAAGGTACTTTCATCTTCTTCTGCATCTTTTGTAGCTAGTATATAATCTATAAGGTAGAAAGTAGGTGGCTGTGATTTCAATGAATATATATTGCACAGTGATCATGAGATTCATTTAATCAACTGTTGCTTCCTTCCTGAATTTTACAGAGAAAATTTCAAATTTTAACTGGGTCTCTCTATTTGGATAACCCCCATCTATTTGATCACTAAAACTCAGAAAATGGGCATTTTGTCATAATAGTCTACCACTGACTTGGATCTTAATCTCTTAGGTTTTCGTCTCTTTGCAGTTGTATAGTAACTGCCCTTTATTGTGTTCTTTCAAGAAAGACATCAAGAGGCACATCTCTCACGCTGCTCATATGCAGTCAGTCACACATGCTCTGAACTGGCTGCTCTCTCTGTGGTCTGCTACTTCTAATCCAAGCTCCACTTTGAGTGAAATCTAAAACACAAAGGATGGCATGCCAGTCTACTTCGTATCACTACCAAGCCCATCCAGTTTCACTTAGAAGAACTCCCAAATGCTTACAGTCATGTTCACTCAGCCATTCACATAGGTCTGACTTTGCTTCCTACTGGGATAAGGACTGTGGCCAAAAGCAACTTGTTGAGAAAAGGGTTTATTTAACTTTCTAGGTTACAGTGCATCAAAGATAGAAAGTGAGGGCAGGAACTCAAGGCAGAAACCAGGAATCAGGAATTGAAGTAGATCGTGGAGGAACATTGTTTACTCCTTTCCTCCCTGTAGCTTGCTTAATCTGCTTCCTTATACACTTCCTTATATAGTCCAGGGCCATATGCCCAGAGGTAGAACTGTATACAGCAGGCTGGACCTTCCCACATCAATTATTAATTAGAGTCCCACTGACTTGTCAACCAGCAACCTGATGGAGTATTTTCTCAATTACAGATCATCTTCCCAGATAACTCTAGCTTGTGTCAGGTTGACAAAAACAAACAAAACTAAAGCAGGACAATTATTATGTAAAATTGTAAGTTCTAAAGATGGAATGATGAAAAAGTAAAGTGTCTATCGTAGTAGAGACTGCCAGTAACGAGTCAAACAAGTGTGTACAATAGTGGAAAACAGTGAGCATGGCACGAGAGTGAGGAAGAATAAAAAGATCACCATGGCAGGCATGATGTGCGGTACTCAAGAAGGTTGCGTGTAGGAAGCAGTGTTGAGAAGACACATGAATGAAAGGGGGTAGGAATGCATGGCTATCTGATGGGCAAGCATTCCAGATGGAAGTAAACACAGGAACAACGTTGCTAGGTGCAAATGTGCTTATTGTGTTTGAAGGACAGCAAAAGGCAGTGCTGTGGGGTCCTGGTGGTGAGGGCACCATCCTAGCTTTGCCTTCTCCCTCTGGGCTTGAGGGCTTCTATCTCCAGTCAATTTAAACACCTCAGCTGCTCAGATGGTCTCCTGTTCCTGTAGCCAGGTTCCCATTGCCCCGCAGATCTTGTCCTCCCCACTACTCTACCTGACTCTCATTCAAACTTCTAGTGTGTGAATAAATCTTGTTCAGAAGCAATTTCTCTTCTGAGACAGTGGGATATCCTGTGTCTCTACTCCTCTCCATCATAATACTTAAGATAGAGACTAGTATGATTTTCATTTGCAAGTTCTCCTCATCAGTTCTGTGAAGTGTAGAATGTTTCAGTTATGTCCCTTTATAACAGAAGTAAGCAAAGGAGGAAAGATGGGACAGAATGAAGAAAGCAACCTTAGAAACAAATCATAAAATATTTTTTGTCTACAATTTTTTTTCTCAAAAACTTTTTTTTACTGTGTTTGGCTGCTTATGGAGGTATATGCAGAGGACCCCAGTGCTGACATGGAAAATGAGACCGTGGAAATCATCAGATCGTCTTTACTCTCCACAGAGCATAAATGCATGCTCGTGGGAAATCAGGCAAAAACCATTAATGGCAGTTTGTGTATCATGCAGTTCAGATTCACCTATCATCTTGGAAAGGCTATGTTAGTTGCCACAGTAACCAGATCTCTATCAGACACCAGAAACTGACTTGGAAAAAAGGAGTACAGACACAGTATGGAGCTCTCCAGCTGAGTATTAGCGGAGGGATTGAATTAGCTACACTTGGGTAGGCCTGGTTCATCACACAATTCTTGCTACTGCTCAGCAAAGTTGGATTATGAATTTTGTGTGGAGACTCTGAGGATCCACAACAGGAACTTGCCAAAAGTTAGTATTAACTATGTCTTTATCCTACGTAGCCTTGGTTGCAAACATTTGGATTAATTTTATCTCCCCAGGTATTATTATGATGAGTTTATACAAAAACTCTCTCTTGTTTTGTCTGGATTTTATTTCTTTTACCCATTTGCATTTTCAGAGGCTTCCCTATCAACAATGTATTGATGTAATTCCTCAAATGGTTCAGTATAAAACTGGTAATTTGGATAAATGATACTGCTCTGTTGATCTTATTCTATTTTTTTATTTTCTCTCAACTCATATTTAAGGTTAACTCATTTTACAATATTTTTACTTTATTTATTTAGTAGATTTCTTGATTATGTCTAACATGCCAGCATCCCCAACAGTGTTCACATGTTGTCTTTCTATATGCTACCCAATGGAGTGCCAGCGGGACGCAAGTTTCCTGTGAGAATGACAGCATGCTAACCCCCTTTCTCTCCCTTACCATTAGCAGCATCATGGCTTCAAGAATCTTCACTTCAGTGAAGAAACAGAAGAGGGCAAGCTTGAGCAAGCCTCCCATGCCATAAACCGTAAGGCAGGAAATCCCTAGCTCTGCAAGAAGAGGCACAGCAACCCCACAGCAGGCAGAGGGCTGATCTCCAAAATACAGGAAGAACTCAAGAAATTGGTCATCAAAAGAACAAGTAATCCAATAAAAAAAAAATGGAATACAGACCTAAACAGAGAACTCTCAACAGAGGAATCTAAAATGGCTGAAAGACACTTAAGGAAATGTTCAACATCCTTAGTCATCAGAGAAATGCAAATCAAAACAACTCTGAGATTCCATCTTACACCTGTAAGAATGGCCAAGATCAAAAACACTGATGACAACTTATGACAACTTATGCTGGAGAGGTTGTGGGGAAAAGGGAACACTTCTGCATTGCCAGTGGAAATGCAAGCCAGTACAGCCCCTTTGGATGTCAGTGTGGCGATATCTCAGAAAATTAGGAAACAACCTTCCTCAAGACCCAGTAATACCACTTTTGGGTATATATCCAAAGGATGCTCAATCGTGCCACAAGGACATGTGCTCAGTTATGTTCATAGCAGCATTGTTTGTCATAGCCAGAACCTGGAAACAACCTAAATGCCCCTTGACTGAAGGATAGATAAGGAAAATGTGGTACATTTACACAATGGAGTACTACACAGCAGAAAAAAAAATAATGACATCTTGAATTTTGCAGGAAAATGGATGGAGCTAGAAAACATTTTATTTTGAGTGAGGTAACCCAGACACAGAAAGACAATTATCACATGTACTCACTCATAGGTGGTTTTTAAACATAAAGCAAAGAATACCAGCCTACAAACCACAATCCCAGAGAATTTAGACAACAATGAGGACATTAAGAGAGACTTACATAATCTACATGGGAAGTAGAAAAATGACAAGATCTCCTGAGTAAACTGGGAGCATGGGGACCTTGGGGGAGAACTGAAGGTGGGAGGGGAGAGCCAGGGAGGGGAGTAGAGAAAAATGTAGATTTCAATAAAAATCAAAAAAAAAAAAACCCAAGAGAAAAGGCACAGCTGCAACAGAGGTCATCACATCAAACATCTCATCTGAACCCGGCTCTTTCACAAAAGCAAACCAACAGCATGCATCCTGAAACCCAAAGAGTAAATGCTCCAAACCTAACAAAGAGACCACACACAAGTCAGAAATTTAAACAATAAACATATAAAATAACCCAGAAAGGAGTTGGGGCTCGGTATTGTAAGAATTGATAGGACTCATGAAAGACAATGAAGAAAAGTCAAAACAATCTCAGAAATGAAGAACAAATTAAATGTTTGCCATTGGATAGTAGATGTAAACACAGTGTAGCAGGACTGAAGAAGGATGAGGGCTTAAGGAATAGTAATAAGACAAGAATATGAACAGGGTCAAATCAAAAGTAATTGGACAGACAGTACAATGGGAATTCCTGACCAATGCTTTGGAATAGATTAATATTTCAAACTGAAATCCAGAAAACATTTCAAAATAAAAATATTGTAAAAATTTTAAATATGTAAAAATAAACAAACTGAAATTGTCCACGGAAAAGTTGACATGAATCAATTAACTCTGAGATGCCCTCGAAATGATAAGCAAACAATAACTCTTTAGGAACTTAAAACCAACGGAAAGACAATCTAGTCCTCTGGCTTCTGAGAACAGATGAATCCAGCAGAGTCTCTTTGAAGACATTTCAGAGCATCCGATTGCACTGACACCAAAGCAACAAGGCTTAAGGGTGCTAGTTCTCAACATGGGAGGATTCAGGGTATGCCATACCCTCTGTTGTTAAAATCTGTACCAAAGAACCAGAGCAGAGCTGGCTGTGGGAGATCCCCATGTTGTAAACATGCATATGGTACAAATAGAGCCAAGAATTAAGTAAGGTTGCGGGGTGGGGGGTTGGAAGAGTGGTTTGCAAGTGTTTTAGTCAACTTTCATTATTGTGGAAAACCTTGGAAAACCAAAAAAAAGTTTAATGGAGATTAGTGTTATTTGAGTTTATGGTTTCAGAGTCGCTAGACCAACCCAAAGGTTATTGTGCATTCATGACACAAATCACTCCTTAACAGCATCACCATCTGGGGACAAAGTCTTCAACAAATAAGTCCCTTTGTTTTCTTTTTCTTTTATTTGCAGTGGCATTTCATTTGTATTTTAATAAATAAAGCTTGCCAGAAGATAAGAGAGTAAAACAGCCCCACTGGTCAGCCTTACAGACCAGGTAGTGATAACACACACCTTTAATCCCAGTAGCCACACTAGTTGCCATAGAAACTGGGTGGTGCCTGTGTTTAATCCCAGTGGTGCCCACCTTTAATCCCAGCCTAGAGAGGATTATAAAACAGAAGAACACAGCTCTCAGTCATGGGCTTATTCTGAGATTCCTAGAAGCAGGATTGCCATTTCTGACTGAGGTTGAGGTAAGAGCCACCGGCTGACTGCTTTGCTTTTCAGATCTTCAGGCTGAACCCCAATTCCTCTCTCTGAGTTTTTATTAATCATGCTTCATTGATTTTTGTTTTAATAATATTTTATGTATAGAAATATAATTTAAATTTTAAGTAATACTATAACAGAAAGATTTTACATAGTTTTAAAAAGAAACAAAATTAAACATTCAGGTTACTAAACTCTCTGCACAGAACAAATTTTAAAAAATAATTAAATTTTCTAAGTGGGTCAATTCGACAATTGGATTATGGGGGCTTTTCATATCTAATCCCACAACAGCAGGCAAACGTATGATTTTGACGAAGTGGAAGATAATTGAGGGAGGTGTACAAGAAAGAGGAATAGAATTTAATACTATTATATAATCAACAGATGAATGCCAAGGTCTATAATAAAAAATTATAAAGCTGAGAGCAAATTTCCATAACAAAGAGCAACTAAAGGGAACACAACACCACTTGCCTCGTGACAAAAACAACCTCAAATGCTAAAGATGAAACATTTTAAGATTCCCGAATACATAAAACTAAATTCACAGATACGGACTCCTCTAGTCATAAAAATACCCTTCTGCTATCCCAGCACTGTGCTTGAGGCATTAGCTAATGTCAACAGATAAATGCAAATGGCTGTGGCCCGGCAAATGCAAAAATAACAGTCAGGTTATCAGTATTTGTCGATGACATATCATTATACTTGATAATTCTCCTGTGTCAAGGATGAAGAAAATTTCAAAAGCACATATTTACTAAAGTAATTGGATAGAAATTAAAATGCAAAAGGCACTGTTCTTCATTTATGGCATTAGTAACAGTTTGAAAAGCATTGTGGAGAACACCATAGCAGCAAAGACGTGCAATACTTAGGAACAAACTTAACAAGAAGTATTCAAACTTGTATTAGGAAAACAATGACAATTAGAAAGCACTCCCGAGGAACACATGTGTATAAGCAAAGAGGATTCCTCAGTCATCAAGACACTTCAACTGAGTTATCTGTTTTCCTAAATGCAACTTGAAATTCAATTAACCTTAATAAAAAATAGCCTAAGCCTTTAATTAACCTTAATAAAAAATACACTAAGCCATTCCACTGTAGGGAAGTTTGTGTTAAGTTCATATGGAGAAAGTAAACATGTAATGATAGCTACAGTAATATGGAAGGAGAAGACCTGTGAGGGGCTGAGGTCTGATTTTACTGAATGCTATCATCCTAATAAGGTTACAACATTATTGCATACATGGGTAGAGTAACAGACTTGAACAGAAAGTGTATCATTATCCAGATCTGTGTAACAGAAACTGGTATATGAGAAAGTTATCATCTCGGGGGTTGAAGAGATGGTTCAGTGGTTAAGAATGTGTATTGATCTTGCAAGGGGACACGAGTTGAATCTCCAGCTCCAACATTGGGCAGTTCATAGCTTCCTGTAACACCAGTTCTCAGGAATTTGATGTTTCTGGCCTCTAAGGTCACCGGCACTCATGTGCACATTTCAAGACATATAACACATAATTAAAAACTGAAATAAATCTTTAAAATAAACTCAGTTACATATATGCATGTAACAATAATGTTTTAAAAGGCCATGGATTTGCAAGAAAGCAAGGAGGGTCTTATGGGAGGATTTAGAGAGAGGAAGGGAAAAATTATGTGATTATTTTTAAAAAGTAAAAAAAAAATATAAATTCTAAAAACAGTAATCTAAGTCAGTGAGAGACATTTTGGGAAGCTGTGTTAACTGGACAGCCATATAAAAGTAGTTCTAACAGGAATCATTGATTCCATCATTTGAAAGAATAAATGAACTCTGATACATTACAAAAAATCCTACATCTATATTAGCTGTCCTGTCATTATCTTCATAACCTTGATCCTTTTTATAATTATTAATACTATATCTGAAGATACATTATCTTTAAAACTTAGTAGGAAAGCAGACAGCTTTCTATGTGAACTGACATGCCCCACATGAAGAGGGACTACTGGGGTAGTGATGAAGAGGAGGTGATGAAGGCCAAGAGTCTGCATGTCTTGATTGATGTTTCTGCGGGGCCTGATGCAGTGCCTCCTGCCCTGCTCTGTGTTTGCTTGAAGAGGATAAAAGGTAAAAAAGAAAAAAGGAGCAAGCCTTCCCAAAGCTGGAAAAACTCATTCTGAGACCCCAGAAATAGGGCAGAAGTTCTATTGCCCTATTTATCAAGAAATTGATCCCTTTGAAGTTTCATGTTGGGAGGAGTCAGGTTCAGCACGGGCACTCTTGATCTCATTAGGGGGAAGGAAATCCTTGAGCAATGCTGTTCACATCTTAATCGTGTAGGTTTCAGCACTCCTCAAGGAAAGTCCTGGCCACACCAAAGAGCCATTTTTTACAAAAAATCTGACATCTGTAATCCTAGACTGAGAAACAAAGTGATTTGTGGAAGGAAAAAAAAGAGTATATAGCTTCAAAATTGCCTTTGATTGAACATTCTTCCCCAGTCATACCACACATTTTACACACACACACACACACACACACACACACACACACACACACACACACTATGTATAATATATAATACAATATATTATATATAACATATAATGTCTAATGTGTGTGCATGTGTGTGTGTGTGTGTGTGTTAGATCTTTAATTGCACTCAACCCTGAGTTTTCAACACCAAGAGCACTGTAGAGAAATTGGTTAAGACCGAAGGGGCCCAAAGAAGAAAATTAGCAAAGGGTAGAGGTCAATTTGTAACATCTAAATGCATTCAAAGTCCATGCTCCTAACCATTGAGACAACATGTACTCTATTACCAAAATCTCCTTGCACAAAAGGCTAGCTTATTCCAGGGGTCCATGGAAGAAGTAACACTGATTACAAACCACCAGCAAAATGGAAGGACTTATTAGTATAAAGATGTTTAATATCAAGTCCTGTATCTTCAGGTAGAGTTTCTCGAAGTAGCTTGAAGTCTTGATAACACGGACTGCCTTTCAGAGCAGGCTTTTGGGACATACTGGAGACACTATTTCACCGTAACCCAGGAGAGACTCTGACCCTAGCTAGGAAATCACTACAAGGCATTTTCACAAGTTCTGCTCTACTCTCAGAATCGCTATCAACAGATTGTTTTAGGCCATTTTAATGGGTTGTTCGCTTGTCTGGAACTGCCTCTCTGATTATAAAGCATTTGTTTCACTGCAGCTTGAATAAAACTAAAGACTCAATTAATAGATCCATGGATGTATTATTGATCAGAAAAAAAATCTGCATGGGTGAAGATGGTGAGTGACTCAAGGTAGCACAGCAACAAGGACTCAAACATCCGTGTCAGGACAGTGGTTTTACCACAGTGGAACCCTTCAAGGTGATTCCTTAATAATTGCCCAAGTTGAGCATGACGTTATTGAAATGCAGTAACCACTTATAGACCTTCCTTGTGTACAGATGTTCTTGTTAAAATATGTGGATACGTGTGGATACTTAACATGAAATAATAAGCATAATTTCCCAGTGATTAAAAAATGGAATTAAACAACGAATACTGCTCGGGCATTATGAGAGTCAGGACAATTTGCTGGATGAACTTGACCCTGGGGACAGACTGTCCAGGATTTGGGTGTGTTAATTTACTCCCTGTGCCTCTGTTTTCCATCTGACTGTGGGGGCTTTTACGGCATACGTTATGGGGAGGAGTGAAGAGGTATACCTGAAACAGTTATGACAGCACCTGGGAAAGGGAACAGCCTGTCAAGTTCATGGACAATTCAACTGAATGTAAGGAAGTTATGATCCAAGGACTTTCAGCCCAAGTTAATCACTGCTTTTGCTTTTCAAAACCTTTTTTGAAGTCTTAGAAGGAACAGGAGGTCATGAAGAAACTACAGAATTTGGAACTAAAAGACACAATCATGAACCTGTCTTCTATTCTATCCTCAGTTTATAACCTCAAAACAATTATTTCAATGCTTTCTTCTTTATTTGTTTTACCTATAAACAGGCATGCTAGTGACATCTGCTCTCCAATTTGCTTACAGGAGTCAAACAGTGATATTTTATCACAGTATTAGCTGCTGTGGGCTACTATGATGAGCTTCGCTGAGTTAGAGTCTATAACTTGTTGAAATCACAGCATCTCCAAGACCCTGCAGCTATCGGTATAGCTAAGTGGGAATGACAGTGGTTGTTATCCTGGGTACAGAGGGTCCACAGACCCCAGCACAGTCACTAGCTCAAAAGTCATCTTCATAGCAAAATGAAGGAGGAAGGACCTCACACAGGTTAGAGAAGGCCTTTCAATTGCATGAAAAAAAGCTCAATCCTTGATGAAAGACATCAGAGACTTGTGTGACAGAATCCCCGAACTCCTGGGGTGGATGCTGGATGATTTTCAGGCAGCAAGGGTCTCCAGTTCATTCTCTAAGATGTAGAGTAAGATTCTGAGATGTAACTTTGATCAAGAATCACTTCAATGGCCCAATAAAACTGCACAGCCATGTTCAAATGAAGATCAAACTCTCTAAGAGGAACTTGTGAGCTATTCCACTTGATCTAGCTTCTTGAACCCCTGGCTCTGGGCCTCCAGACAGTCTGGTTTACCATTTCTTCCACCACAAGGTGCACATATTGCATCCTAACCCAATTTTCTTTGGATCACCTGCCCTTGTCACTCCAACACAGCCACCGGATTTCAGGTAAGTCACCACTTTGAAGAATCTTCATTGTTTTTTATTTCATGTATTTTTATGTGCATTGGAGTTTCGCCATGGGTGTTAGGTCCCATGGAACTGCAGTTACAGACAATTGTGGGCTGCCATGTGGGTGCTGGGAATTGAACTCAGGCCCTCTGGAAGAGCAGTCAGTGCTCTTAACCACTGAGCCATCTCTCCAGTGCCGTAACTTCATTGTTAATGTGTTAAATTCTGTAGAAGGTTTAATCTATTCTGTGCTTTCTAAATACCACAAACCTCCCCTTGAGGCAGATGTGACAGATGGAGACTTATGTGCATTGGTGCCATGTTTCATTCACCTGGGCAATGGGAGTGCAGGGACAATCGTGTTCTTTCTTACATCCTAGATCAGTGTCTAGGATATTGTTGGTGCTGAAAATGAAGTTGCAAGCTAATGAGACAGCACCTGAAAAGACACTTAAAAACACTTTTCCATTGACAGGAAGATAACCAGTGTAAGATATTGTACTCAATCGATTTGCATTTTAACTACCAAGGCAACATACAAAAGTTTGCTACAGGGAAGAGCTTAGATAATATAGCTTTTCTTGAATTAAATCTTAAACATCAAATCTGTTGGAGCTAGAGCAATGGCTCAGTGGTTAAGACTGTTTGCTTCCACAGGACCTGGTTTTGATCCATAGCACCCACACGCTAGCTCACAACTATCTGAGACTCCAGTGCCATGAGATTTGATGCTCTCTTTTGACTTTCATAGGTATGCACGTGGTTCACAGACATACCCACAGGCAAACACCCTTACATGTAAAAAAATTAAAAAAACAAAAAACAAAGTTATCTGCAAAAGAAATGAAGAGATTCCTCTCAGAAGCATCATGGCGAGAGTAACAAAGAGCCACAGAATACAGACCAAAGACTACAACCCAAGGGGAAATATGCATTGCAAACAGAAAATGCATATTAAAACTAAAAACGTGTAATTTATCCACATCCATAGTGGGAAATTGGAAGCAGAACTGAATGCTGTGTGAAAATGGTCTTGTGAAGTGGATGAATGATGTGTCCTAAAGTAAATTCCCGACGCTTAAAAAGATACCTTAGACAACTGTTTTGTTTTTTTTTTTTTTAATTCCAGTAACATTAGTGACATTTCTTAGGAAAGACTGTCTCTCGAAATAAAGAGGTTTTTGGCTATTTTATAAGATATTTCTCCTTTTAAAGTAAATCACCGTGGAGAAATGTTTTGTTTTCATATTGTTAAATTTGTTCTAATTACTTTCAACACCTTTGTTAATTTACAGATGGAGATTAAACCCAGGGCCAGCACAAGTTAGGCAAATGTACTACTATCAGGTTTGGAGAGATGAGTCAGCAGTTACAGAGCCCTGGCTGCTCTTCCAAAGGTCCTGAGTTCAATTCCCAGTAATCATATGGTTGCTCACAACCATCTGTAATAAGATCCAGTGCCCTCTCTGGCCTGCAGGCATACATGTACACTGTGTACATAATCAATCAATCAATCAATCAATAAATAAATAAATCTTTTTTTTTTTTAACGAGTACTACCATTGAGCTAAACCAACTTGACACACACTATAGTTGTCAAAGGCGAGGGAGCCTCAGTTGAGAAAATGCCTTCATAACACCCAGCTGTAGGGCATTTTTAATTAGTAATCAATGGGAGAGGGTCCAGCCTACTGAGAATGGTGCCATACCTGGGCTGGTGATCCTGGGTTCTTTAAGAGAGCAGGCCTAGCAAGCCACAGAGTAGCAAAGCAATAAGCAGTGCCCCTCCATGGCCTCTGCATCAGCTCCTGTCTCCAGGTTCCTGCCCTGTTTGAGTTCATGTTCTGACTTCTTTTGATGATGGGCAGCAATATAGAAGTATGAGACAAAAATCCTTTCCTCCCCAACCTGCTTATTGGTCATGGTGTTTTGTTGCAGCCATAGCAACCCTAAGACAACTGCCCCTTCATGGTATGGCTTTTCTGAAATTAAACTTTCCCGTCTCTGATTCTGGTTGTCATACTTTCATGTACCATCAGTCTATTTATATCTTCATTCCAGTGATAAAATCCAATCTGCGTAGTCATTCATTAAATGTTATTTTTCCTCTTTATGGAATTGTGGGTGGGTTATAGCATTCTTATTTTAGTCTAGTCTATTTAGTTTAGTCTAGAATGAAGCCATAAGCTCATCTTTTCCATGTCATAGAAGGTGTTTGTCAGACGGGGATGCAATCAAAAGATACACAAGGCAATAAATTAGTAAGACCTTTGGGTATTACAAGCCTGAGATGTTTTAACTTATAAATGTAAGGAACATCACCTGTAACTTCAAGAGATAATTTTGGAATAAAGTTGAAATTGATAAACACCAAAATATTTCATATTAGACCTTTTAAGTTATCAGTAGGCAACATTTGGCATGCCATTAAAAATCTACTTTGCAAAGACAGTTTGGGGTAGACACACTTCCTATATGTGACAGCAGGACTTCTTACTAAGTTCCAAATTGAATCATCATCCTGGAGGAAAATGGTTATATAAAGAACTCATTTTTGAGAACATGGTCTCATCTTTTTATAACATTTCAGCCTAGTCTGGTAGGATGGCTCAGCAGGTAGAGGCACTTGCATGCAAGCCTGAGGACCTGGGTTCAATCCCTGGATCCTTCAATATGACAGGTGTGAAGTGACTCTAGAGACTTGTCCTCTGACTCTACACATTTGAGTCTTTCTGCCTTTATGCCCACCCACTTACACTATCTCCTCCCCACCATACACTGAAGAATTTTGGTAATTACCAAGTAATTCTTTATTTGGTCATACAAGAGTTCATTGTTGGGCTGGGGAGATAGCTCAGTGGATGAGAGCACCTACTTCTCTTCTAGTGGACCCAGGCTCAATAGTCAGCATCTACACCGCAGTTCACAATCATCAGCAACTCTAGTTTCAGGGATCTAATGTGCTCTTCTGGCTTTCATGGGCACTAGGAACTCACACAGTGCACAGACAGACATGCTTTCCCTAAAATGCTATTGCACATAAAATAAATAAATATCAAATAAATAACTAAAAAAGAACTCATTGCCATGATGAGGCATAAGAGATTTGGATAACGTATGTTGACAGCTATGCAAAACTATACTCAAGTACTCACCTATGAAAAGATCCATAGAATTGTGTATTTATTTATTCAGTAAGTTCCTTGGTTATGTATTGCAGCACTAGGGATTAAGTTGAGGGCCTTGTGGACGCTAGGTCAGCACTGTACTATTGAGCTCCATGTCCAGTGCTCTTTTTACTTTTGTTTTTGAGACAGGGTCTTACTACATTGCCCAAGATGACCATGAACTCATTCATCTTTCTTTTCATAGTTCTGAGTAGATGAGATCATAGACCTGAAACAGAAGACCCTGCTATCTTAGAATTAATAAGGAGAAAAAAAATGTATGGAATTTTTTTCAAATTGCATTCAAGGAAAAAACCCACTAACAAATTATTCATACATTCTTTATTAATTAAGAGGATGTGGGACTCTGATTTCTTTCAAGAATTTAATGATTTTGAATTTGCAAAACATTTTCTTTTCTTTTTTTTTACTTTAAAATATGTTTAACTCCAATTAATAAGTGGGACCTCCTGAAACTGAAAAGCTTCTGTAAAGCAAAGGACACGGTCAACAAGACAAAACAACAGCCTACAAAATGGGAAAAGATCTTCACGAACCCCTACAAAGGTCTGATCTCCAAAATATACAAAGAACTCAAGAAATTGGTCATCAAAAGAACAAGTAATCCAATAAAAGAAATGGAGTACAGATCTAAACAGAAAACTCTCAACAGAGGAATCTGAAATGGCTGAAAGATACTTAAAGAAATGCTCAACATCCTTAGCCATCAGAGAAATGCAAATCAAAATAACTCTGAGATTTCATGTTACACCTGCAAGAATGGCCAAGATCAAAAACACTGATGACAACTTATGCTGAAGAGGTTGTGGGGAAAAGAGAACACTCCTGCATTGCTGTACTGTAGTGCAAGCTGGTACTACCCGTTGGATATCAGTATGGCGATTTCTCAGAAAATTAGGAAACAACCTTCCTCAAGAACCAGCAATACCACTTTTGGGTATATTCCAAAGGATGTTCACTCATGCCACAAGGACATATGCTCAGCTATGTTCATAGCAGCATTGTTTATTATAGCCAGATCCTGGAAACAACCTAAATGCTCCTCCATCAAAGAATGGATAAGGAAAATGTGGTACATTCATACAATGGAGCACTACACAACAGAAAAAAATAATGTCATCTTGAAATTTGCAGGTAAATGGATGGATCTAGAAAACATCATATTGACTGAGATAACCCAGATCCAAAAAGACAGTTATGATATGTACTCACTCATAAGTGGTTTTTAAACATAAAGCAAAGAAAACCAGCCTACAAATCACAATCCCAGAGAACCTAGACAACAATGAGGACAGTAAGAGAGACATACTTGGATCTAGTCTACATGGGAAGTAGAAAAAGACAAGATCTTCTGAGTAAACTGGAAGCATGGGGACCATGGAAGAGGGTTGAAGGGGAGGGGAGAGGCAGGGAGAGGAGCAGAGAAAAATGTAGAGCTCAATAAAAATTAAAAAAGTTTAACTCTAAGTTTAGAAAAAGTTAATTGTTAATAATAAAAGTAGATGACTCATTAAAATTCAGCTGTTTATTATGTGTATAAATTCAGAAGTAATCATTCATCATGATATACTAGGGGAAAAATAACCCAAACTTTAGTATTTCTACTTCCCCATCCTGTTAAAAGAGGGAGAAATGAAAGGAAGGGTCATGAGGTCATGCTCTGCCTCCTAGCATTTTGGCTGGATTTTTTCTGCTCTACATAAAAGAGAATCTTAACATGACAAAACGTCATGGAGCTGGAGAGTCAAGAGCTTGTCTTGTCATGAACAAAATTAGGAGAATTAGCTTACATCCCATCTATTCTTTATGCCCCTCTCGTCCCTTCCCCTCCCTGCCTCTCCTCTTGTTTCTTCCAAAGTTCTACAAAGAGGAGGGTACCACTAAAGAAAGATAGTCAAATGAGTATTTTTAGAACTCAGCTCTATTGATGGCTAAAAGAGACCATGACAGCCTACACTATCAAAGCACCAACAGCAGGAATGTGTGGATCTGTGATGGGAAAACATGATGAGAAGGAGAATGTAGCCATAGGGTTCTGAACTGGGAAGTACACAACCTGCATGCCACATACAGTCAGTCATACAAAGGTTGTGAGTTGTCCATGACACGGGCGTTAAATCCCATTGTCATGGCTTTACATGAGTGAGCACTGAAATTCAAAGTCTCACCATCATTTTCAGAATGAAAAGACAGAGTGACTTCACTCAGCAAATAGCCACTCCCTCAGCTGGAGGTTACAAAGCAGTCAGACTTAATGTGCCATCAGCATGGAGCTGGACAATGGAGGACACAGTTGAGCTGATGAGCCTACCCCTGGGTGCAACACTGCCCTTCACGGACTGTGTGCCGAATAAATGTGAGCGGGTAATCAATATTTGCAGCTGAGCTCATCATTTTTGCCTCATCAGACTTTCAGGTGGCTGTAGTGTGATTTCATGGAAGAATCAGGAATGAATACTGTGTTAGTGACTTTTCTGAGGCTGACAAGATAGCCTGACCAAAAGCACTAAGGAGGGGAGGCTTTGTATTAGATCACAGCTCCAGACACACCCACCATAATGGACAAGTCAATGCAATAGGAACTTGAAGTGTCTGGTTGCATCGCATCTCCAGGCAGGAAGAAGAGAACAGTGAAAGCTGTGATCACCTCACTTTCCCCCTTTAATTCAGTCCGGGATTCTGCGTCAGGGATTGGTACCACCCACAGTGGACAGGTCTTTCTACTTTCCTCTGCAACACTTTGCACACTTGCCTTATGATGGTTGATCTTGACTACCAATTTGAAGGGACACAGATTCACTTGAGAGACAAACCTCGGAGTCTGTGAGGACTTTCTCAGCAAGCTTTTAGAGAGGATAGAAGACCCACCCTGAGCATGGGTGGCATCATCCCATGACACCATGACACTGAACAAACAGGAGAAAGCAAGCACAACACCAGAAATGACCTCTCTTTGCTTCCTGACTGTAGACACATGTAACCAATCGCCTCCTATTCTTGCAACCCTGCCTGCCATCTTTGCCATGACTATACTATACCTTTAAAACTTGAGCCCAAATAAACCCTCTCCTCTTTATAGTGTTTTTGTCTTGTTTTTTAATAAATACAATAAAATAAGAGGTAATAACTTTTTATTTAATAATAAGTAATGACTATATTCCTGAACTTCAGCTGTCTTTGATAAAATCACGCCCCTCAGAAAGTAACTGTATGTATAAAATAGTACAGAGGAAGTAGATATGCCCTTCATTGACTGTTTTCAATATTTGGTAATAACAAAAATATCTGAGCTAAATGTTTGCAGTCTGTATACAGATATGTTTTGAATTCATTTGCGTAAACGTCTAGAAGTATGATGGCTAGATGATATAATAAAAGTGTCCTTCAGCTTTCTAAAAAATGGACAAACTGGTTACCAAAGTGGCTGCACCATCTTGCATTCCCATTGATCCCCTTCATTCCCAGCACTGGGTGGTGCTGCTGTCAGAATTTAGACACAGACTGGTAGTTTCATAAACCACAAGTGATCTGGCTGGTTCATCTGTTTCCTATAGTGTAGTATAGTATAGTACAGTCCTAGCAGCTCCAGGTAAGGCCAAGAGTGGGGATTTTTTTTCTTGTTAACTGACCAATTCCCACACAGAGCTAGGAGAAGAATGCCTGCCACACAGCATGCCTGCATAAACACTGGCTCCAAGAATGGCTGGGTGGGTAGATTTGCCTTATGAATCAGAAACTCGCCTATCATTATTAACTTCACCAATACCCCACAGCAGCTTCCTCTAGTTTCAGCATCATCAGTCTTGTGCTTGCCCCCTCTCTCTTTGCTCTTGTTACCAATCCTGAGTTTTAAGCTCTTGACTCTTTAATTGAGTTGGGGTGGGAAAGTAACTGTACTATTCTCATCTAACACAAAGGGGGCTTCTAATATTTGAAAACGGTTTAATGGAACCTTTTGGTGAATGAATGCGTCTATTTATTTTAGACACTCTTCTTTGATAAGAACTCAGCCTGGTTTTCCCTTGTTCCTGCTGGCTTTCTATTTTTGAGGAAGAAATCAAATTGATAACATGAAAAATGAATTCTTTAAGAGCTTCCAAACCCTTATGAACTGGATATGAAAGCTCTCTATTCTTTCTCTAGTTGGTGTAGCATATTTCCACCAAGGCCCTTCAGGGTTCAGACTAGATAAAACAGAGCAAATGGTGGAAATGGCCAACAGAGCTGTGGATGGAGATTCCGCAACACACCTGGACTGGCTTTTGAGAGCTGCTGTAGGTGGGTTTCCCTTGTAGCTGAATCTGACCATCCAGATATTATCAAATACATAGGGCAATGTTAAAGAGCAAACAACTTGAAATGTTCAAGAACCTGGGGCAAACACAATTATCTCTGCTTTGGAAGCTGCTTCTCATCTATCGAGGCTTTTGAAGGACACAGGTAACCACCTTGACATTCTTAGGCATTATGAGTCAGCAGTACAGCAGGGCTTCTCTTCTGCCTATTACTGCAGTGACCCATTTAACCAAACATACAAATCCCTATTATCGGGAACATGGACTTCAGAAGGAGGTGTGGCTAATTACTTGATAGCAATGGATTAGCCAAACATATTTGTCAAATGGAAAATGTAATAGTAAGAGTGAATCTGATCCACTTTTGCTTGAATCTCTGTGCACTATTTTGAGTTTATTACAGACATGGGAAACCCACTTCTTTCCTAGCATACTTTGGAAGATTTAATCCCTTGCCATCTTCAAGGACATTGATGAATCTGAGGCAGAATCAGGCAAACCACTGATGCTGACTTGAACTCAATACCTATCCTTCTGACTCTCACCAAAGGGTATTCTGTTCTTCCTGTAGACACAAGATGCAAAAGCTTCCCAATTCTCCTCCGTGCACAGGAGCGTGAGAAGTTCACTACTAGTGGCCTGCACTGTTAGTCTAGAGGAGTGGTACTCAAGCTATGGGTTACGACCTTTGGGAAATACATTTTTCCTGGTGCTCTTAGGAACTCCAATCATAAGTTGATTTTTTCTTGATACTCCCAACTTCATAACTGTAATTCTGCTACTGAGCAGTGTCTTAGTTTCTAATATCATCAGAAGTATGTGTTTTCTACTAGTTGCCACCCACAGGTTGAGAACTGCTGTTTCCAAGTGTTTGGGGGTCACATGGTTTCTGAAGGGGGCTTCTCTTCTAGGATGAAAGCCCTGAGGCTTTCAGGATACTTCCTTGTCATCAAAAACTATCAGTTTCTTTGTACAATTTAAATGAGAGTTTTTCAAAGTGACTCTTGCAAAAGGAAAGTTTCATGCATTCTTTTTGATATTAGGGTTAGCTCAGCCAGGGGAATGTATTAGTTGTAGCTAGTTTATTTGAAGACTCCAGCTCATTCCAAGTGGATTCAGAGAACTTTACTGTGTATAAGCAACGGAATATAAAAATTTCAGGCAGTCTGTTTGCAACGTTAACCACTAACATGTTGAATAGACTCTTGGGGTCTCATTGGAGTTTTTGAGAGCAATACAGCTTCGTTGGAGGTATCCTGCTGCCTTCACTATCCAAAGAGGAACCTGCAAAAGCTAAATTAATGAACTTCCCACATGTATTCATGGGAAACCTGGGACTCTGAAGTAGTTTTGAAATTTTCTTTTATCTTTCAGTTTATTGTCAGGACTGAAGACTTGGAAGGGTGAGAGATTCATCTAAAGTCAAAGTGTTTCCTGCATCAACATTGTTATTTCACATGAACATCAAAACACACACACACACACACACACACATCATTACAAAGTCCTTTCTAAACACTCTATGAGGTGGCATGCTCTCAGCTCCCCCCTCCCCACCCCTACCCAATCTAAAGCCTAAGGATGCATGAGTGTTCAGGAACTAAGTACCTATAGAGAGTATGGTGCTTGTCTTCTCTGAGTAGTACGTCTCTAATAAACTTAGAACTGTGTTTGAATAGCTGGCTGGGTTAGCAAGACTTTAAAATGAAACCCCTCAAATCCCCTTAGCTCTCCACATTCCCCAGATCCTCTCAGATAAAAGAAAACCCTCATGCCTTTGTCTCCCTCTGATAGATTCCTCTTCACCCTGCCAGCCTTATCTCACAGAAGATGTCTCCTGTGAAGAGCTCACCCACCGAAGGCAATGATTACTCTCTTCCCTTCGCTGCACCTGAACTTTATATGCTTCTCCTTCACAGCACACTGCACATTGCTTTATATTAATTTCCAATTTGTCACTCTGGTGCTCCAAACTCTGAGACTCTACAGACATTAGCCAAGTCTACCATATTTTTGATTACCAATTCCTCAAACTCAGCAATCAACAGAATAAATATGTGTTCCATAAATATTTGCTGGAATTTCTTTCAAAAACCATTCATTTGTCGCTGAAACAAAGCAAGCTCAGATGTCGGTTGCTAGGCAATTTCGTTTGTAGATTCCCCCTTGAGCCTTTGAAATTGTAAAATGGGGGGGGACACTTACTCGGTTCACACTCCAAAGAGTTCTGTTTCTGAAAAGGGAAGCTGTGAGCTCACTATCTACCAGGAGAGATACTAACCTAGAGCCAAAATACATAGTCAAGAAGTAACAAAGGCACCTTTTCAGTGACTTTATGAACTCAAAGTCTCAATTAGTTTTGCTATCTTTGTATCTTCTGCCTCAGTCCCGTAGCCTATCATCCAACTACTTTCTCTCAAGTCCACAGGGAATGAGGAAAAAAGAAGAAGAAGAAGAGTCAAAAGGTCCCAGCCACTTTTCGAGGCATGAATTCACTGCTATGGACCAAGAGTTTAAGGTGAGTTCATTTATTAAACAGGATTTTTCTTCTTTTACAGAACATGATACTAAGAGTTAGAGGAAAACATTCATTTGCATGATGTCACACATCTTTTAATTGCTAGAGTTGAGGATGAAAATCAATACCTGTGTCAGTTCGACACCTGTGGCTCTTTCACTGCAAACCAATAGTGATGAGTGACACAGTGACTAAAGGAACTGGTAACGTAAGAGAAGGTCCCTGTGCTTAGCATCAGGTACAAGCCTGTTGTGCATCATTACCTTAAGTTGTAGACTAAGGTAGAGTTGGGGTTGGGTACCAGAAGGGTCGTAAAAGGTTGCCACCTAAACTCCAGAAGAGGTCTGACCAGGTCCTGATTCTGTAATCAATAGAAAGTACATTAAGAGTCATAGTCCTAGGTCAGAATATATCTGTACATCTGAATCTTCGTCCAGGGTGATATGAAGGATGTGAAAACACAGCCTTACAGAATCAAACTATCTCCTGGGAGTCCCCTAGGTGTCTACAGTGCCCTACAACCTCAGACAGTTCACAGCCTTGTCGGTGTGCACTGAATATAGGTAATCACAGGGGCGTGTCTGGCTTGGTAAAGGTGTGGGTAGATAGGTGAGCTATGGCTGTGAAATAGTATTGTCAGCCTGCAAGTCTGTGTTATGGACCAAATGTTCGTGTCTCCCTGACATTTGTTCTGAGGGTTATGATGGTTAATCTTTACTATCAACTTGACTGGATTGAGAAAGGCCTAAGAAATTAATAAAGCACACCCCTGAACATATCTATGAGGATGTTTCCAGGGATGATTAGATCCTGGGGGCTCTGATATAGCCAGTGGTCCCTTGAAGGGTTCATATAAGACACCATTATGGGGCATTACAGGAGGTGGGAGATTTGACCTCCTTTGAGGAAGGAAGTATATAACTAGAGGGTGTGTTCTCAGAGCCTCTGTCTTGCTCTGGAAACAAACAAATATATTCTGGATAATGAGAGGACAGGAAAGTGTACGACAGAATGAGACAGTATTGGATTGGAACTTGAGGATGAGAGTGGGAGCTCAGGGTTTCCATGCTTTAGATGTCATTGTCTTTAGAGGATCAGCTCCTATCAGTCTCTTTAATGTTTTCTTTCTTAAGGGTCTGAACAGGTTGCTTTGTCAGCCTGGACTTGGCCTTGGGGAGGAAGCTGAGGCTGGAGTATGGGGAAACGAAATGTACTCATAACTACCCCCTTCTTGTCAAGCTCACAGCACTTTGGGCTTTGATGGATGCTTGAAGAAGGATGGCTCCCTTCTCCTTTCCCAAGGAACTTGTTTGTGGTGATCATATCCGGCTATTCTCCCTTTACAGGAGCTGGACAGAATATGGAAGATCCAGATCTGGGATGCTAAAATCTGGGATGGCACAACCTCAGAGGATCTTCCCAACTCTGCTACCTCCACACATAGATTCCAGGGCTTGCAAGTCTTTGAAGTGATAAAGGCAATGAGTTCACAGGTTCCTTTCCCTGAGATGGCAATCTAACAATAACTGGGTCTGACTTACTTTATGTCTTGGCTGAAATCATACATGCTCTCCAGATCCCAACGTACTTCAGGGAAAATAATAAAGAGAAAAATGACTTTCAAGATCAGATATCAGACAGGATTTGTTGCAATCTGGATAGTTCAAATGAACAAAATGACTAAACAAATCTGTCTTCCTCAAGGTAGGGATGTGAAATTCATTAAAAATACCATCTTTTAAGTTTCTTCCTAGAGGGATGGTGGGAGGTTGAGGATGAGTTAGAAAATTTAGTAATTCCTGAACACATCAAATCTCTGCTGGTGAAATATACTGCCTTACATACTTATCAAGGCCTCATTTGTTAAAAGGCAAGATGATATATGTGTGTTTGTGAGTATGTGTGTATGAATCAATACACATATATTATTAATGGAGTGTCTAAGTTGGGCAGAAAGATTGAGAAAGCAAATGCTGACCATGATAATGGGTAAAGGGGAGGTCGGAAGGGCTCTGGTTATTTAATTTAGGACGGGAAAGCACAGTAAGTTCTTGCAGGCATTTCTGCTCGTGCCTGAGGCATCTTCATTAGGAGATGAATTTACAGTGTCGAGCTAAGCTTAAGCACAGCTCCTAAGAATGAGTTGTGCACTAAGGGAAGTGGGGAGAAAGGCAAACAGCTCGTCCCAGATGACCTTCTTAGCAGAGGGCAAATGCAGTGGCAGAAATAAAAGAATGACGTTGAAGCGTGGAGTTGAGAAAGGAGATCCTGCCTGTTATTCTGCTCATAACTATACAGGGAAGTAAATGTCAATGTAATCAGTAAGAACACAGGGAACTTTGCTCATAGAGCCAACTTGAATATTGATGATTCTAAGGAGAAATGCTAGAAAAAAAAATCCAGTATGGATGTGAATGAGGTCCCAAGTGGTCTTCATATAGGCTACATTATATTATTTCATGTCATGTTTTCAATAATAATAACATAAAAAGTTATGTAATAAGTTTAGAATACTTCAACTTTCTTGTTCAGTACTATATAAAGTAATAGGATATTTATAAGCAGTGATGCCTTAGCTTTGAAAATTCTGTGGACCAGCAGCCTAAAGAACTACATAAAAGCATGCATTTCTATAACTGTTTCTATTTAAGCTTAAAGGAAATATAATTTCAATGTTATTATACCCCAGGCCACACAGCAAAATGATAATCTCCCCAGTTCATTTGGTGGTAATAGTAAAAACCCTATTATCAAAATCTAATAATAATGGCATATACACACGTGCTCACACATGCATACATATACACACACAATATGCATGCCCACATGCACACACATTCACACATGTGCACATGTACACACACAAATGCACACATACACACATAGAAACACACTCATGCACACACATACACACATACATGCATGCACACATAGAGGAGAACCACAGTTTGGTTCAATTTGCTAATATGGCACAATTGTAAACAAAAGATTTTCAAATGAAATGTAATAGCATATTAAAAGCAAAGCATATCTAACTAAGAAGTTATTAAAGAAATAGAATGGTAGTTTGCCACTATAAAAAAGCTATAAGCATATTATCTTTCACAGAAAAGAAAATACACATAAAATGAAATCAATAGATGATGTGTAGTCATTTGATAGAAACTGTTTTCTAGTAAAGAGGCTAAGTAAGTTGGCTCCCAAGGACAGGAATTTTCAAACCTTAGCAAGGAATTTTAAATAAATAATTAAAGTATGAAGGTAATTCTATTAAAATAAAAATAAGGCAAAAGAAAAAAGTGATACTTCTTACAAATCTCTAAAACATACACCTACATCAGTTCCTTTCATTTTCCCCACAAAAACCTATAGAAGCTATGATTAGAAATCTATATTTTATGTGGAAAGGCATAAAAACTACTTGAAAATTTGCTGCTGTCATAACAGCAGTATTTATAGAATTAGCAATTATGGTTGATAGTTTTGATGTTTCTAGCTATTTAAGCCAGAGAAGAAAATCAAACTAAATAATCAGTACAAATATTATGAGAAAAGTATAAATGTTTTTGAATGCTATAAACAAACAGAAAAGATACAGCCAAAAGAAATAACCACTGAACTAACAATAGAATTCCATGCAGCATGAATGATAAAAACCTAGAGACAGATATTGGGGTTCAAGCTGAAGATCAGAAAAGCAAAGCAGCCAGCCTCTACCTCAGACTGGACGAGATCCTGTCTCCACAAATCCTGAAGACTCCACACTCCACTAAATTCCTGTCTCTTCTACTTTATATTCCTCTCTCTACCCAGCCATATTGCTCCTGTCTTCACTGCCCTAATTTTGAGATTAAAGGCCTATGATCCCAAGTGCTATCTTATCTTGGTGAGTCCTAATTTACTTCTACCACAATTTGCTTTCTGCATCTAGTAAACAAGGAAAAGTTTAACTATCTAGTCTTCAGCTCCCTCAGAGACCATAGAAGTAAATAATATTAACTGAGAAAGCAGGAAGTACAAGTAAGTGACTTCTAAAAATTGTGAGAAATGACAGAAATAGTTGGTTGCCTAGACAGTCACCCAAAGTTCCTCTGCAACATTGGGACATCCATATTCATCCTACAGGCCTAACATATCCAACAGACTTTTCTGTGAAGCAGGATATTCTGAAGGGCTGTCCCTCCTTGTCTTGACAATGTTTGACAGTCACTTTCTTTTGTGTTCTGCTTGTCCAATTAGGACAGCATACAGTCGGCAGTAGAGGCAAGGGCATTTTCTTGCCTAGTGGTTTACTTTTGCCACCAAGAAAGCACAGTCCATGTAGAGTTTCTTTGATGCCTATCATCTTCTATGAAGTACATTGGTGTTGCCAGGAGCAGACATGTCTCATTGTCATAAAAAAAAAACCCTATGTTATTAAAACATCTTAAATGCCATATTCTGTAGATCTCTGAAGGGTTTGAAGATGACCTATATAAAAATATATCTTTGTTTGACCTTGAAAACATACTTAATGTGACTACAAGTTCAATTGTAATAGGTGACTGACTACTAACCTGCAAAACATTATTATCCTAAACAGTTGGTAATAATAATTTTCAAGGACTAGAAATTTGCATTACATTGTTAAATGAGTTGTATAGGTACAATACCTTGAACAAGAATAGAAATGTATGTACAGCATGTTCTAACAAAATTAAGCACAAATTTGTATCAATATACAAAATTTGTATACAGTTTGCAAAAGTCCAAACCAATGTAAAACATTTAAAAATTAATAGTTGCTTTTAAAAAGTAGACCCAATAATCTTTTTATCTTATTATATTTATATCCTCCCTCTTTTCTTTTCAAAGTAGATTCAATATTCTCCCCCTTATCATATCTATATCTATATCCCCCTTTTTTTCTTTTCAAAACAAGAACTCTGAATCTAATCTCCTTTGTTCAACTTTCCTCCTGGCCATAACCAATAGCAACTTGTAACCAACCCCCTAAACAATGACAAGTATCCATAACCCACTGAATGATCAAAAACCACCCACCCACCCACCTCTTAGAAATGTGGGCATCATATTCTTATATTTACTCCCTGCTGTCTGGGGCAATGGTATGTTTAGGGGACCCCAAAAATAAAAATTTGGGTCAATTGTCAAGTACTGGGAGACATAGCTGTATCATCTGTTGTCCAGGCTCTACACATTAGGAAAGTGTAGGACTTGTCTCAAGTCATGGCTAGGTAGTCTGTTAGGCTGAATCATCTCAGCTAGCCACCTTGAAATTGTTCTTAAATGGCCATGCTGTTTTATTAACTAGTATGTCTTCTAATTAAGAGGTGTCTTTTGTTGAAACAGCTATACTTTCTGTAGAAAACCATGAAACAATATTGAAAGACTCACTGCTGGATTAATGTTAGTGTTTGTAACATTAACATGTACATTTAAACTGTACATTGGTATGCCATTGCTTGTAGAAGACTGAAGATAGAAAACTGTTTCATCTGGATGCTGAGAATATTGGGAAGAAGATGAGGATGAGGCAGGAGGATACAGATGTCCCACTTGCAGTGTCTGGGAATTCTCCATTCTCCAATAGAAAATAATCAGAGTTCCTCAGCCCCAAGGGAGAAAATCTACATGACTTGAAACCAGGAAGATAATTTTATATTAAGATCATAATAGATTGACAGAAATACTATCAAAAGTACCTTATAGACAGGTGTGTATATTATATAGATATTGCATGGCTACTTCCCAGACAAAAGCCTGTAGGTAATGTTCAGGTTCAACAACAAGTGAAGGCAGTTACTCTACAGCACAGCTTTCAAGAAAACAGACATTTTCGTTATACCAGGCTTGAGATCTAGGCAATATGTCTCAGTCCCTAAATGGGGTGGCAGCCAAGAACTTAGGTCCTCCTGACCAGCCATGCTCCCACATCCGTTTCAAGTCTTAGTCGGTTAACACTCTCCTGGTCAAGGTTTGAAGGTCGGGCTGATACTTGCAGTTTCTGCTTTTTTGCCTTAGGCATTTCTGACTCTCAGAATCTCAGCTGTCCTTAAAAAACAAACAAACAAACAAAAAACCCTCTTTTTTCCATTTGATATTTTTTGCTTCTTTATCAAATATTAGGTGTTCGAAGATGTGTGGATTGATAACCGGGTCTTCTATTCAGTTCCACTGGTCCTCCTGTCTGTTCTTATGCCAGTTACAGGCTGTTTTCAGTACTGTAGCTCTGTAGTATAGTTTGAAGTCAGGGATTGTGATGCCTCCAGATGTTCTTTTGTTGCCCAAGATTGTTTTGGCTATCCTGGGTTTTTTGCTTTTCCAAATGAAGTTGAGTATTATTCTTTTGAGGTCTTTGAAGAATTTTATTGGGATTTTGATGAGCATTGCGTTGAATCTGTAGATTGCTTTCGGTAGGATTGCCATTTTTACTATATTAATTCTGCCTACCCAAGAGCATGGGAGGTCTTTCCATTTTCTGGTGTCTTCTTCAATTTCTTTCTTCAGAGATTTAAAGTTCTTGTCATACAAGTCTTCCACTTGTTTGGTTAGAGTTACTCCGAGGTATTTTATGCCATTTG
>PVIU01002487.1:51545-171474 GCA_004026605.1 Ondatra zibethicus | reverse complement strand
GGGGTGGAAGTGGAGAATGAGTCCTTGAAGCAGATGGAGGCAGCCAGGGAAGGCTGTGGCTATGGCCCTGCTGGTCACTCTCGCTGTTCCATCTTTACTTTTGGTGGCCGAAGGAAGGTCCGATTCTTTTTCTCCTTCTTTCCCTTTGTATTTGCCTGGAAATTTCGCCAACTGTCCACTCGACCATCCCGGCTTTCCTCAAAGTTTTTCTGCCACTCCCTTTCTCGCTTGGCTTTTTCTTGTGCTTCAATCTCCTCTTCTCTTTGCCGTTTCCTTTCATGCATTTCTTTGGCTTCTCTTTCTTTCCTCTTAATTTCCAGCTCAGCAAACAGTTTCATGGTCTGTTTGTAGACTGCCTGTTTGAACAGTTCAGGATCATCTTCCTCTACATTTGTAGGCTTTCCTTCCTTCTTGAGTTGTTTTTTTCGCTCTTTAACAGTGTGTTCCACGTATTCTTTTCCTGCCTGAATTACATCCAGGGCCCTCTTCTTTTGTTCCTGATCCAGTAGCAACTTGTAAGCTTTGTCCACAGCTTCAAAAGCCTTCTGTGCTCTGTCAGCATCATCTTGATTTTTATCAGGATGCACCAATATAGACAACTGCCGAAACCTCTTTTTTATTTCTTCATCTGTCACTTCAGGATCTATCTGAAGAACCTCAAATGGATTCAGATTAAAGTAAGAAGAACCAGGACGAGTCAATCTTTCAATCTGATTTTTGGACGTAAGAACTGAATCTCTCTTCTCTATTTGTTTCACCTCACTGTAGAAGGTCATAAATGCCTCCTCTGTGCTGCCTCCGCCGCCCGAAGCCCCGCTCTCTCCCGAAGCCGCCATTTTCCCCTATACAAATTTCTGAATCCATGTTGTCGAAACAGTATGTATGATGTTTCAGAAAGTTCTCAGTTGTCTGGTTATAGCTTAATGACTCTGGAATGCTTTGACCCAGAAATCACAAAACTGGTCAATTCCTGGAACATTCATTTAATTTTATTCTACAAACAATGGGAATATGGCAATTTTTTTTCTAATCACTATTAGTTTAGAATTCTAAAGGAGTCTACCACATTTTACTTTTAACTTATTTAGAGCCTACAGCGTGCCAAGCACGGTGATACACACTAGGATAAATGGCCAAGAAACTTATCCTCGACCACATGGCCCTTCTACCGACGGACAAACAGGAATAAACTCATCAATGAATAAAGATATAATTACAAATTCTGATCAGTTTATAGGTAAAAGTCTACCAGGCAAGGAATAAGAAGAGTGCTTTACAAGTGAGCAATGATGCGAAGGCTGTGAGACACAGAAGTGCTGGTCACACTTGGGCACCAAAAGGAGAGGACTAGAGCAATGGAACTGTGAAGGCTGCCTGCCAAGAGAAACGCTGGACTAAACGGTTTGAATTGTAGGCAGGAAAGTGAGCCAAGAATTTTGGATTAGGAAAGCCTAAAAGCCTAAATGTACACTGGCTTCCTTTAAAAGCTGCCTTCTTCCCATGGCACCAAAAAGTTACACTCTCAATAACAAAACTATTAAAGGTTCTTGTGTACTATACGCTACTTATACATTTTTTTCCTTTTTCTATGTGCTGCCTTTTTATGGAACCCAGGATTGTCCATTTCAATTCACACTTTGGCCACTTCCTTTGGGAGGTACTTGTCTCTTAAACTGCACTGTGACTAACTCTTTCCTAAAACCCTTTTCTACTTCACTGTCAATGGGATGATTCAAACTAGAGAGGAGACTTTGTATATAGACATGACGCTATGCAACACCAAAGGCCAATACAGATTACATACAGCAGGAGGTTAAAATGGAAGAAAGTTCATCTGCCTCTCCCGCACCCAAAACAACAACAAAACCCACTAGGGGCAGACAGCAGACCCTAGTGAAAGCAGCTCCACAGGAGGCCATCTGGAGCAGACAGAAGGAGGCAAGAGGGACATGACTTCCACAAGGAACTCTTAAAACAAGCAACTGCCACTAAACCAAGACTGGAGCAGGCGCCCTAACCCTGACAAGTGGAATAGGGCAGGAAGCAAAAGGTGTTGACTGGGGTTTCTGTCCTGCCCGGTTTCCACAGTTGTTAAGTCCCAAAGAAATCACACAGAGGTCTACATTAGTCATAAACTGATTGGCCCATTAGCTCAGGCTTCTTATTAACTCTTATAACTTATATTAGCCCATTATTCTTGTCTGTGTTAGTCACGTGGCTCAGTACCTTTTTCAGTGAGGCAGTCACATCTTATTTCTTCTGTGGCTGGGCCAGAACTGCGGGCCAAGCTTTCCTCTTCCCAGAATTCTCCTGTTCTCATTGACCCGCCTCTACTTCCTGTCTGGTTGTCCTGCCTATACTTCCTCCCTGGCTACTAACAAATCAGCGTTTATTTAAAATATAACTGACAGAATACAGACAATTGTCCCACACCAAAGAGGGCAGAACTCAGGACAAATGATTCGAAGTTAGAAGAAATCTAACAAGAAATCTAAGAGGAAACAGACACTCCACTCTACACACCAGAAGAGAACCAGTGCTCAGCTTAAACCAGCAAGCAGGTGATGCTGATCAGAATAGGAATGCCTCAAGGGGAGGGCCGTGGAGATTCTGTGATGATTAGATATACGCAGACCATTCAAATACTCACTAGTGGGACACAGAAACAAGATGTGAGCCCTGATTCAGCGGTCTGTAGTTCAGCACAGAAAAAGGTAAATAAATAAGCAATTACAGAGTAAGATTAATGTCACAAAAAAATAATAGGAATGATAATGATAGCAAATAAGTCTTGTGTCAGATGCTTAAGTTCTGGGCCAGGTTACACCACTGTGGCGCTGGTGTGATGTCAGGCAAGTCACATACTTGTGGAAACAGATTCTTTATAAATCAAAGGTGAGGTTAGTTCTCTCAAAGGACTTGATTGTTAATCAAAGAACCAAGTCAGCCATGAGAATAAAAGTCAAAAGTGACTGATAAATAAATAGTAAAATATTACTAAAATTCATTATTAATACTGCTGACAACCAGACGTATTTACAACTACAAACACAATGTTAATTACAATCTCATTTCCTAGGACGAACAACAAAAATGAAACACACCATGGCTTTGTGTGGAACTGTCAGATGCAGCCAGTCCAGTGGGTGAGAACTGACTGTGGGAGACAAAGGCAAAACTGTGGGAAGCTGAAAGCCTGGTGTAAGCAATAAAGGTGCGCACTAGAGTGCAAAAGAACGCCCCTTTCATCTGCTCACTGATAACCAATGTGATTCCAAGTCACCCTCCCCAGATTCCCTCACAGAGCCGGAAGGAGATCACAGTGAAGCTGTTCATCTACCTGGCATTTCACTGCTGCACTGGGGGAGGGGAGAGCAGGAAGGATGGTCTTGCAGATCTTACCCAGATCTGGGCCTTCCTCATCTCCGTCTTCATCTTCCTGTATTTCTTCAATGTGCATATTATTTTTCACATGGGAAACTATTAAATCAACATCATTTAACGACAGATATTCCACAGGCACTTCCTAAAAATGTTATTTAATTTTTCAAGTTAGCATAAAAAGTGGCAGGTGTCATTATGACATTTTCAAATGTGTCAATATATTTTGTGCTTATCTCTTGCCCCTCGGACTTCCCCAATCTTCTTGTACCCTCTTTGCTGCTCTACTGACTCCTGCTGCTTCTGCCATGTGTGGTCCTTCCTTTTTCCCTCCTCCCCTCTCATGGTCTCCTCCAGTTTCCTCACACACACACACACACACACACACACACACACACACACACACACACACACTCACCTAGGTTCTGCACATGCATATAAACATGCAGTATTTATTCTTCTGAGTCTGTTTTATTTCACCTAACATAATGATTTCTAGTATTCCTATCACTTTCCTGAAACTGTCATGATTTCATTCTTTTCAGTGCTGCAAAAATTCTATTGTAAAGATGGACTGCACTGTTTATCTATTCATCTGCTGATGGACCTTAGGCTGATCCCATTTTCTAGTTATTGTGAATAGTGAAGTAATAAGAACGAATGTACAATATCCCTGTTGTCTGCTGACTTAAGAATCCTTCGGTTAGATGCCCAAGAGTGATATAGCTGGATCACATGGTAGTTTTATGTTAGACAGTTTTTTTAAAGATTTATTCTTAAATTGTCTGTCTGTCTCTCTCTCTATATATATATACATATATACATATATATATATATATATCTGTGTGTGTGTGTGTACAGGTATGTGCACATGAGCGCAGGTGCCATAGTGGCTGAACCAAAGCATCAGAGTCCCTGAAGTTAGAATACAAGTAGCTATGGGTGCTGAGAACAGAACTTCAGTCCTGTGCAAAAGCAGCCAGCCCTCTTCACCAATGGGCTCTCTTGCCCCTGTATTTCTTTTGTGTATGATGTATTTATGCATGTGTATATATGAAGGGTGTGAACACATGTACATGTTCATCTGTGTGAATGACGTTAGTGCTGGGTAGTTTTACGCTAAGTTCACACAAACTATAGTGTCATCTAAGAGCACGGAACTTCAATTGAGAAAATGCCTCCAGAAGATCAAACTTTAAGCAGGCAAGGCTATAGGGCATTTTCCTAATTAGTGATTGATGGAGGAGGACCCAGCCCATTGTGGGTGGTGGCACTCCAGGGCTGATGGTCCTGGGTTCTATAAGAAAGCAGGCTGAGCCTAGCAGTGGTGGTGCACACCTTTAATCCCAGTACTCCCAAGGTGGAGACCAGAGGATCTCTGTGAGTTTGAGGCCAGCCTGGTCTACAGAGTGAATTTCAGGACAGTTAAGGCTGTTATACAGAGAAACGCTGCCTCAAAAAAACAAAACAACAACAATATATATATACATATATATATACACAGTGTGTTCACAGATACATATATGAGATATATACACATATGAGAACATATATATATGAATATATGAGAGAGAGAGAGCAAGCGAGCAGGATGAGCAAGCCATGAGGGAAAAGCCAGTAAGCAGCACCCCTCCAAGGCTTCTCTATCATCTCCTGTTCCCAAGTTCCTAACCTGTTTTGACTTCTTTCAATAATGAACTGATGTGGAAGTGTGAGCCAAATAAATTCTTTCCTCCCCAAATTGTTTTTGGTCACAGTGTTTCATAATAGTATTAGCAACGCTAACTAAGACAAGGCCCATGCCTGTGTAGGAGGCTGTGGTGTGGCATATCACATGCATGGAGGTCAGAAGACAACCTTTTGTGTCCTCCCTTTTCACCCTTGTTGGACACTGGATCTCTGTTGTCCAATCAAACTAGCTGTGCTTCAAACTTCTAGGGATTCTCCTGCCTCCACCTCCCTTCTCATCAGAGTCTGTGGTTATAGACACTCACTAGTGAGGGAAGCTTTCCATGGGTTCTGAAAACCCAAAGTCAGGCTATCACATTTGTCCAGCCAGCACTACACCCGCTGATCCCTTTCCCAGGCCTATATTAGGCTATTTCTTGAGCTTCTTGAGGACCTTGCACACTGATTTACACAATGGCTAGACAGTGCACACTCCTGCCGTCAGTGTATGGGCTTCTCTTTCCCAGCATCCTTCTAGTGCTTGTTGTCACACATTACCTTGCACACTGATTTACACAACAGCTGTGCCAGTGCACACTCCTGCCATCAGTGTATGGACTTCTCTTTCCCAGCATCCTTCTAGTGTTTGTTGCCACACATTACCTTGATCTCTAATATATAACAAAGCATTTTTGTCTAAAAGATTTTACTTCCCTGGAACTAAAATAAAACCAAAACTCTAAACTTCAGTTTTAAAATTAAATGAACAAAAACAGGAAATAAATGCCAAAATTACTACAAAGAGAAAAGCATCCAATGTGTGCTTCAGCTAAAGACAGATGCCCTCCTGAAAAAGAGGCAAAAAGAGGGAATGAAATCCTCACTTGCTTTAAATCATGACTAGTGTCTGTGAAAATTCTTACAAAAGAATTACAGGTTCTATATATATCTCAAGATAAAAGAGGAGGAATGTGAATATATAATACTTTTCTTGCAAATAAAACCAATCGAAATTGGTTAATTTTACATTCTACCAAATAATAGAATTAATACTTCTCTTAAGAGACTTCCTCCATAAATTCAATTTTCTATCTAACTATAAACATAAAATTATTCTTTACTCCCAGATATTTAAGAAAGGCACTTGCTACCAAGCCTGAAGGCCTGAGTTCAATTCTGGGAGCCCACGGAGTACAAGGAGGACACCAGCAGGTGTCATAGCACCGGAGTGACACACACATGGGTTTGTGGTATAATGTACACCAGTAACTCTAGCATGCATAGCACAAAGGAGGCTGAGACAGAGACTCCAAGTTAAGGGTCAGTCTGAACTACATAGTAGAGACTCCCGTTCCCCCCCCAAGAAAAAACAAAAATATAACAAATCTCATTTCCTTTGGCAAATTTTGCTTCCATAAATTTTTCCAGAGGAAGAAATCAGTGATATTTAAAACATTACATACAATAAAATAATTAAATATAATTTTAGGTAAAGGTCACATATGCTTTTAGAAAAAGTTATGTGTGTGTGTGTGAACATGAGAAAAGAGACTGACACATTAGAAAATAAAAACAGCAATTATTCATTTAAAGAATGATAATTTAAAGATCTTTCCAATAACAAAAATGCATTACTTTAGTTCACATGGATTACTTTAGTTAAAAGAGGTAGCATTACAGACCAGTGTGTAAAGTGACTAACCTTCTCTGCTCTTCTGAAGGCCACATTAGCATGCTGAGGAATGTTCATGTCCACGGAGTCTCTTTTAAAAATGAAAATAAATTTCTTATACATTAATCTGAAGAAACACCTAAACAGAAGTCCCATAGTCATTCAGTCCCAAAGAAATACACAGAGGCTTATATTAGTTGTAAACTGTTTTACCTATTAGCTCAGGTTTATTATTAACTAGCTCTTACAACTTAAATTAATCCATAATTCTTATCTATGTTTAGCCACATGGTTTGGTACCTTTCATCAGTGCATTCTCATCTTGCTTCTGCTGCATCTTACTGATCCTCTTCCTTTCCTTTTCCCAGAATTCTTCTAGTCTGGTCTCCTTGCCTATACTTCCTGCCTGGCTACTGGCCAATCAGCGTTTTATTAAACTAATATGTGACAAATCTTTACAGTATACAAGAGCATAACCCATAGCAGAAACTACCTAGGATGTCAATTTAAAACAGAACTGTATGTTCTGAGTCTAAAAACGATTGTGAATAGATGATTACACTTTAGTGAGACTGAGAAATTTCATGTATAAATACCAGCTGGATTTTTCTGGTCTTCTTTTTAATTCTAATCAAGCTAGTAATTAGTATATAGTCTTCAGCTCAGGAGTCGTCCTGACTATAATAGAATCTGTTAGGTTTAAAGGAATTTTTGTGATTAGATTGCAATATTAAAAATAAGGAAATCTACATTGAAGGCATCGTTAACACTCAGTGTATGATACCTTGACAAGAGCAAAACTCCGGCTTTCCCCAGAAGACGCCATGCCACCCACTCTGCAGTTCTTCTATCAGCTTCATATGTAGCTTGTCGGCTGATAATAAAAACCAGTGGTAATCCTAGTTGTAGATGAATGGTTGAAACTTGCTGAGGATCTTCAGCTACTTCCATCTCCATTTAGAACAAAAGGCAAAACATCCTCACTATATGGCATTAATTCAACATGAAGACCGAACTGACTTTCACAAATTATCCTCTTTCACATGCAACCATGGTACACTAGTATGTGCATGCATACCCCTCTAACACACACACACACACACACACACACACACAAATGTATTTAAAAATACATTTTAAAAAATTTAAAAATGTTAATGAAATTGTCTACTACCAAATTAGTCCCTAGGAAGTGAAGTAAAAAAAAGTTTAATTTACCTGTCTTAGATCTCAATATATAAACAAAAATTAAAATACTGTTCAGGAAAAATAAAACTATAAGCATATATATCTACTTTTACCATTTTTACCAAATTATTTTATTTTTCCAAAATGTCGTTGGAGTCCAGCAGTGGTAGCACATGCCTTTAATCCCAAACTCCAGAGGCAGAGGCAGAGGCAGAAGCAGGTGGATCTCTGTGAGTTCAAGGCCAGCCTGGTCTACAGAGTGAGTTCCAGAGCAGCCAGGGCTACAGAGACCTTGTCTCCAAAACAAACAAAAACAAACAAACAAAAAGCAAAAAGAAATAGGTCTGAGTTAACTTTGTATCTGGTAGAATCTCAATCTACATGAGATTGAAAACATACACAAATTTACAGTCAATATTTGTAGTTTAAGTTGATTAAAAGAACAAAAAATTTAGATACAGTGATGGCCAGGTGTGGTGGAACATGCCTATAAGCCTAGAACTTGGGAGTTAAAGGACTGCCCAACACTTAAGAACATCCTGGGCTACTGGGCAAGTCCTATGTCAACCTGATCCACACAGCCAGGTTCCATCTAAAACATACATACACACACCCAATTGTTAGGCTGTATGTCTAAGTTACTTATCCAAGTTCCATCTACCTTTAAAAAGAGAGAGAGATGAACATATACAAAAGCACCAACCCGAATCAATTTTCATAGGGTTGGAAGTGAAATGCTATCACATTGCAGTGATTAGACACACACTGTGGTGGTCTGAAAGAAAATGGCCTCCAAAAGGAGCAGCACTATTAGGAGGTGTGGCTTTGCTGGAGCACATGTGGCCTTGTCAAAGGAAATGTGTCACTATGGAGACAGGCTTTGAGGTCTCCAATACTCAAACTACACACAGTATAGCATTCAGTTCATTTCCTGTTGCCTGCAGATCAAGATGTAAAACTCTGAGCTCCTTCTCCAGCACCATGTCCGTCTGCACACTACCATGTACTGCTATGACAATAATGAACTAAACCTCTGAAACTGTAAGTTAGCCTCAATTAAGTGTTTTCCTTTTTAAGAGTAGCCATGGTCATGGTGTCTCTTCACAGCAATAGGAACCCTAACTGTGACATATACTAGCCACACAAAAGTTTGAGTCTTACTTTCTACTTTTGCTTGCTCAAACTATAATGCAAACACACCAAGTTATTTCAGATCTCAAACGCCTAAGGCCAGGCTACTATGCAAAACCCAATGACTACTATACCTCAAAGGCATTCAGTGTAACTGATGTGTAAACTAATACAGAAAAACACTGTAGAACAGTGGTTCTCAACCTTCCCAATTCTGGATTAACACAGTTTCTCATGTTGTGGGAACCCCCATCATTAAGTTATTTTTGTTGCTAATTCGTAACCATAATTCTGCTACTACTATGAATCACAATGTAAATATCTGATATTTCCTATGGTCATAGGCAAACCCTGTGAAAAGATTTCTACCTCCAATGGGGTCATAACCCACAAGTTGAAAACCACTGGTATACAGTGACCATGGAGACTGGGTGTGCTGGTAGTACATCTCTTTAATTCCAATACTCCAGAGGCAGAGGCGGGCAGATTTCTGTGTGTTTCAGGCAATCCTGATCTACAGAGTGAGTTCTAGGCAGTCATACTATAGGGCTACATACTGTAAGACCTTATCTCAATTATTAATTAATTAATTTCTAAAAAATGACCATGGCTGGGGTTACAGAATAAGAACAAACTACAAATGAGTCCTATAGATCAACTAATGTTGTGTCTCACAGGTTATATAATCTATAGTAACCCCAGTGGATCCCTACCTCTTGCCAGGCCACCAAAAAGCATATTCCTGTTACACTCAATTTTGGCCCATAAGCTGTTTCCTATAAAAAGGCTTTGTTTTTTTTTTTTGTTTGTTTGTTTGTTTTATAACCTCAAGGATATTCATTAAGAACAAAAAACAACCTTGAATACTAATATGGCCAAATCCTAAGTTAGAGGTGACCAAATCAGATCAGCCCTCTAACATCTCCTTATCCCAAAAGTTTAAGACATCAGCCTTCGCCCATTCCCAAGGGTCCCCTGAGCACTGCCAGCTCCCTGCTCTTAGCTTGTCCTCCTCTACAGGAAGGCTGCTAGCCCAATCTTGGCTTCTGAAAACACTTCCGGAAACACTGGGCCAAGCCTAGTTTCCCATTCTAGCTCTAACTCCCCACTCCCTTCAGTTCTGCACTCAGCCCTCTCCTCGCTCCATGCTGCCAGGCATTGGGCCTCTAGTCTCTAACCAAAATTCAGAATCTACACAGTTCCTTAGCAGTCCAGGGGGAACAAAAGGATTTAAACTAAAAAATGAGATGCCTATGCATCATGTTGTGAGAGTTTTGAAAGAAATACCACCCGAACCCCAGTGATTTAATACTCCTTTTGCCGAGCAGAGCCATCTGTACTCCACAGTTCCGGAGAGCACCACTCAACTGCAGACTGCCTCTAGGGCATGTCCACAGAGAATACAACCTTAATCCTTGACTTTATGTGTGCCATGCGTTCAGGTGCAGCCACACTGAATCTATTCCCAACTTACTATGCAGTCTTCAAAATTTGGGGTTTTTTTTCCATTTCAAATTTAGTATTGTATAATTCCTGTCATAAAATGAAATAAAATCATAATCTCCACCCTGAGTGTCTTCTTAAATATAGTTTTTTAAAACAGCAAAAGAAAATTCATGAGTAGAAACTAGAAAAAGGTTACGACTCCAAGATAGACAATCAAGAAGAAAAGCGACACTTTTATTGTTTAGCATTATTCTGCCCCCTACTGGTAGGTAAACAAAAACCCGGAGTTTTCACTTATTTGCACTTTTACTTTGTGCATGTGTAAGGGGTCCCAGGGTTGAACTAAGTCATGACGCTTGGTGGCTGACATCATCTTGCTGGCCCAAAATTCAGAGAATTCTTAGTACTTGACTGAAGATAAGAAAACAAGGCTGGAGAGAAATGGTGAAGAACTCTGGCAGGTGAACTGTCCCCTCCCTTCTCCTGTTCCTCAAATGAGACACCAAAACAAATCCTATGCATGCAAGATATATCTGCCATTCTTTGTCAAATAAAGAGATCTATTATTTACTTTCTCTTAATTTTTTTCTTAAACTGTACATGTGGGAAGTGAGGTCATGAGTTGGATGCCAGCTTGGGCTACACAGCAAGTTCAAATCCAGCTACACAATGAGACCTGGTCTCAGCAGCAACAAAAAAAAAAAAAAAAAAAAAAAAAAAAAAAAAAAAAAAAAAAAAAAAAAAAAAAAAAAAAAAAAAAAAAAAAAAAAAAAAAAAAAAAAAAAAAAAAAAAAAAAAAAAAAAAAAAAAAAAAAAAAAAACCAGAAACGTCTTCACAACAAAGATCCAACTGAAGGAAGTTATTTAAATAAAGAGTTTAAGGATTAACCAGGGAAAGTGTAGTTGGCTAGCTCTAGTCCATTAAATGTGAAGCCTGGCTTTTGAAAAGGTTGGAATTATGACTACAGAGTAGACTAGAAATATATGTTTTAACAGTGAGAAAAGAAAAATATTAACAAAAATTCGAAAGGCCCAGGAACATACTTGAAAATAAATATATGAAGTTAATTTTCTCATCTTTCAAAGCAAAAGCAAATACCTCCTTCTACCTAAAATGAAAACATCAGCATTTTAAAAATTTACTCTTTATTAGTGTTTTCATAACTTCACACTTGAGACAGTATTTCCTAAAGAGCACTTTATAACAGTGAAACATTCATAAGAAGAATAAGCCCTTTAGATGCTTATCAGCTTCTTCTTGTGTTAAAACCATGTAAGACTTAAAGACAGTCCTTCTCACTACAAGATGACACTTGTTTGTCCACTGAGCCACCCACACTCCATCTGCATAAGGTGCAGCAATAATAAAAGTGTTATCATTGGATATTCACTGTCTGAGGGACGAGATGGGGCAACTTGCATTTTTTAATTTACACTTTGTGGTGCTATCCAGATTATTTGTACAACACAGGAACCATTTTTTAAGATGTATTATGTGAGAACATCTACTGAAGGTTTTCTATATACTCAATACAGGCCTTTAATGTTTCAGAGAAAGTGCTGATCACCATCATTAAATGTGGCTCTAGAATTCTTGAAGGCTAATACTAAGCAAGGTGAGAAACAATAGGCCCATGGCTGCAATAGCTACCAACTTTTTAAAGAATGACTAAGTCATTCACAAAGGAGGGCCCGTCTCAAGCAGGACTGCCTCTGTTCTCTGGACACTCACCACCTATCTACACTCTTTACAACCATCACACAGCATTACCACTGGTATGTTATCTGTAGGGATTTTGATGCAACTAATCAAGACAGAAAAATACTATTTTAAAAACAGTTTATAGTCTACATTTAACAAGAAATTACTCTCAAAAGCTGGGAAATGAAAATTCTGTGTCCAAAGAAAAGAGATCAAAATATAGCCATGAAT
This sequence comes from Ondatra zibethicus, assembly GCA_004026605.1. Classification (NCBI taxonomy): domain Eukaryota; kingdom Metazoa; phylum Chordata; class Mammalia; order Rodentia; family Cricetidae; genus Ondatra; species Ondatra zibethicus. Next base: position 159,055 of record PVIU01002487.1, on the reverse strand, counting down.
ATAAACAGTTATCTGTGGATCAAAACTTACTAAATTTCATGTGAGAAAATCTGGATAGTGAAATGAAACACGTACCAACAGAGGTGCTTTCATTGTCTTAACAAATATGTGAATATTCAGTGTGGTCAAAGGCTGTTCCATTAGTGTTCTTCTACAGCGCTCGGTCAAGTCCAAGGCCAGCTCACAATGGCAAAAGTAAAGCTGTGCACGCCCTATATCCTCAGAGCTGCAATCGAACACCACGAAGAGACACTTAAGGAAATTCAATGCGTGATCCTCTTACAATCCAAAGGACCTACTAACAAATTTCTTAACTCTCATGCATTCAATTACTGTTTTAATAAAAACCTAAGAATTAACTTTAAAAATAAACTTGGACAAAATAAGAGAGAAAATATTTCAGAAAATTAACCTTAATAACTGAACTTTTATACATTAACATCTAGGTTAGGTTACAGGCTTCAATAAAAGACTCACAGATGAGATTATCTTTAAATACAGTTGCCTTCCTAGAGCTATGCTAAATGGAGCTTTGTAATACAAATTTTCTAAATTTAATTTAAAACCAAAACTGTTTTAAATAAACTTTACCTAAACTATGCCTTAAGATAGAAACCATGTGATAGCTGTAGGAGTCTGTGAATTTGTATCTCAAAAGTACAAAACTAGCAAATACAGTTCATAATTTTAGTCCCAGCATTATTTCAATATGAGGACTTAAACTTACAGTGAAGATTAAGTTTTGCCAAAATTAAAACAGCATTTTTAAAATCTCCATATAGTACTAATGGAGTTCTGTAAAATACTACATTATTTTTATATGTCAACTGAGTAGTCACTGATTTCTAATTTAATTACCATGTGATTCCTAATAGAGCTAGTGATAAGTGAAATAACCATAAATAGTTACTTAATAACTCTTGTTAAAGCTCTATGCTACTTCAGAAACAGTGCCCAGAGACTGAAATGAACCTGAACAGCCCCTCTTTGAGGACTAGCTTTCACTGTACCAGAAGGCCTTCAAAGGAAGGAGGCAACCAACAATCCTACGCAGCTATTGATGCCATGAATTACATCAATAACCAGAATAACAGTGTAACCCTAAGGGTGACACACACCTCAGCAATAACCAAGAGCTCTCTAATTGGACTTAAGACCCACTCAATAAGAGGGACACCACACCTGGTTCTGGAAACCAAGCTACCTACTGGGTGCTAGTAAAAATCATGGCTATTGGAGGAAAATCTACAACTATTAATTTCCTAAGACAGCATAATCCCTAACAACAATCTAAAAACATTTACCTTATAGCCACAGATAAGTGTAGTCTTCATCCTCTATCAAGGAAATTATTCTTTTCAATAGAGAGAGACCATAACAGAAAACCATAACCAGTACAAATGCAGAGTTGTGGGGCTCAGTCCCAATCTACAAAACCTCCTGCACCTACGGTTCAAGGACCATTGTGGAAGAGGGGGCAGAAAGACTGTAAGAGCCAGGGGGAGCAGAGAGTTTGCTGTGAGACTGTGTCTCCTAATAACATCAGAAGCTGCACACATTAAATCTCACTAATGTGACTGCCCAAAGGTGAGTTGAATAAGGATGGCATCAATGAGTATGCCAAGCTAGATGAAGAAACGCCCATGAGGCCTCGACCCTACACAGAGAACTATAGCCAACTAAGGAAAGCTGGAGTGGGAGAGGTGGCCCTCCCCAGGGAAGAGCACACCCAATTGGTTGTCCAGTGCCAATGGTCACCCTTGAAAACACACAAACAAGTACATATATGCCTGCACTAACAGTGAAAAAAGAGACCATAAATTTGAAGGAGAGTGGTAAGAGGTATATGGCAGAGTTTAGAGGGAGGACAGGGAAGGGAGAAATGTTGTAATTAAATTTAATCTAAAAAATGAACAAAAAAAGATCTATGTTCAACAGTAAAGACAATAAGATTACTCGAAGCCTTTAAGGGCTTAAGCAAAAAGAGATGCATTAGGAGAACAACTAAAACTAACTTTATAAGATTGTATGAAGAACAAAGAAATATTTCATTCTGCCTCAAGTTGGGAAGGAGAAGGAAGGGAAAGAGAAGGAAGATCACAGAGCTCACACAGGAGGGGAGGCACGTGACATCTTCGCCAGAAGGTAGGATAAGAGTACATGTCAAAGGAAAGCAACCACTGTGTCGCTAAGGCTCTAAGAAAGTGCACAGCTTCCCGAGGGCTCACTCTGGACCTCTTGTTAACCACTGTTGGAGCAAAGTGCTGTGCACATCCTGGTTAAGGCTGCACTTCTTATCAAGAGCCCCAAAGTAAAATAAAGCTAGAGAGCTACTTTACTCAGGGATCCTTAGTTTGCTACTCACAGAAAACAGAAAATGGGGAGTTTATTGGAGTTTAGAAGAGCATGTCACAGAAAACAAGAGAAGCTCAGTAGCAGACTGAAAACACATCGAGAATCCACCGTGGAGAACTCAGTAGCGGGAACACAGAGACTTTAGCACCAACTCCAACTCTGTGAGGACCTGTCTGCTTTTCCTGTAGTTAACCTGACACCTGCAGAAGCGGAAGAGCAAAGGCCTATGAGGTCCTGAGAGGCCCACAGGAAGGCACATGAGAAACCCTGGCACGACCACAAGAGGTCACGGCATTTTGCCTTGCTTTGGATCAATTTCCTTGGAGAGAATTTTGGAGCTACACTTGGTTGTTAAATTTCACTGGTTACTTCTTGTGATTTTAAGTACTAAAAGGAGAAACTTTACCTTAAATTGACACTCCCCCATGAAAAGCACTGAAAAGTGGGCTTCTATCTAGAACTGTAAGTTATGAATTAGACAAAAAAAATTAAAAACACCCTGTTCAAAAGCTACATTTAGGGCTATTATGACAAAGTGACTTAGAGAACTGTCAAAAGACTCTGAAGCCTAAATCTGAGCCTATTATTTTACCATGGTGTGGCCGTTACAGATCTATTCCTAAAATACTTCCTGTTGCCACTGTGACACTCTAGTACATAGTTATCCACCATCTTTACTCACCCCAAATTACCACTGTCTCTACATAATGTCACAGAGTGGTTTACAGCAGGGTAATAAAGGCAGCCCAGGTTTCCCTATATATTTACAAATGTGTGTGATTCCTTCAGAGAACCCCAAGCCACAACAGTGATGGAAATGCTGACTAAGCAACATGAAATGTGTCAACAACAGAAAATCAAACCTTTGACCTGGGCTTCTCATTACATACCCAACATCTTCTAAAAGAGCAACTTCTGTGGTTAAGGCAAACTGATACGAGGTCCCATATACAAAAGCGGCTTCCATGACGGCTCTGTGCTCTGAAGAGGAGATAGGGAGATAGTCAGTTTGTGACACCAAGTAAAACTTTTATTCTGAACTTTAGCCTAACCTTTTATTACCTATTAAATTTAAGGGAAAATACAAAGGAAAGATGGTTCAGTAGATAAAAAAGCTTACTGCTCTACCAGAGAACCTGAGACCATACCCCAGTACCCACGTGGGGTAGCTTGTAACTGCAGCTCTGAGGGAAACAACACCCTCTTCTAGCCTTCTCATATGTGGCATACCCTCAAGACATATACACATAAATAAAAATAAATCTTAAAGAAATTTAAAGTATATTTTATTCTAGTTTATAAAGGTACTGAGACCACAGAAAATGAATTATCCTTGAACATCTCTGTAACATACAAATATGTGACTGTTTCTTTTTATTAGTGGAAAGTATGTATGAATTCACAAGTTTCATGTTATATTTTATATGTTTATAGGTACATTATTATTTATTAATTTTAAGAGACAATTCAGGAAGGCATATTAAGAAAAGAAAAACCATTCCCCTATTTTCTATCCCATCTCCAATACTCAAGGTAGGATACTTCTAATTCATTTTTTCTTTTGGTGTTTATCTGGAAGCCTATAAATGTCCTTCTTATTCCCTTATTTCCTGATACTTGCTATCAACATGTACATGCAGACATACAAGTGTCGATGGCAGATAAAGTTACTGGTCTATTTGTGGATGCCCCACTGTGGAAGATAACAAACTACACCTCTTTTCTGAAATCCAGCTCTAGAAATGTCCATTATTCACACTCCCTTAGTCCTTCTGGTATAGATCTAATTCTTATCACATCTTATTCAGTGTTCCTGTTAGCTACAGATGAGCCATAGAGAGCAGAAGAACACACTACTTCTCCTTTGTATGGACACATTGTTTCTACTGCAGTTTTAACTATTCCTTCATGTTTGCTTTAGACGTCTCTGTTTTTAAACCCTTCCACAACCTTTCTTCCCTGTCAAGTCTTCCAATGTATCCGGTACGTTCGTTATCTAGCCTATCATCCTGGAAATGCTTGTTACAGCACGCTGCCCATTCTAATATCATCTAGTGATGTCTGGTACAAAGCTGCCATTCTGAGGCCCTATTTTTTGTCTTGTATTGGGTCCTTTGACCTGCTAATCCTGCCTTCTTGTTTATTGTTACTAACTCTCTCCCTTCTCTAGCACCATCCTACAAGATACATGAAATACAACACTATTGCCATCACCCTGTACTTCTCTTTTTTTTTTTAATGTGCACTGATGTTTTGCCTGCATGTATGTCACAGGAAGGTACGGACAGTTGTGAGCTCTCATGTGGGTTCTGGGAATTGAACCCGGGTCCTCTGGAAGAGCAGCCAGTGCTCTCAACCACTGAGACATCTCTCCCACCCCCACCCTGTACTTCTCAAAGTATCTGAATTCTTTTACACTCAACACAATATACAACTGGCTGGTTAGAGACTAGATCCCAGCCATTTCTCTTAAGAGTGGCAATCAAGAAGTTTGATGTTATTCTCATTCTTGGTCCTTGTGCTAACAACTGTTCCCACTGCTAGGATCAAGCACCTGACAAAAAGCAGCATAAGAAAGAAGGGTCTGTTTTGGCTTGTGATCAAAGAGGATACAGTCATGGTGGGAAGGGAATAGCAACAGGAGCATGATGTAGCCGATCACACTGCATCTGGAATCGTGTTCAGCTTGCTTTCTCCTTTTCCCTTTGCCTTCAGCCCAGGACCCTGGCCCATGGGATGGAGGTCCCCGTGATCTTTCCTCTCAGTTAAATCTTTCTGGAGAGACCCTCACAGATGCATCCAAAGGTTTATCTTCCAGGGAATTCTCAATCCACTCACACTGATCATGAAAATTAACCATCATAGTCCTTATATTGCACACACACCCCGGAAAATTTCAGATGAGTTTCCACTGCTAATATCCTGGCCATGGCTCTGTAATGACTGCAGTCTAGAAGCTCATGTCCTTTAGCTCAGCAAATGTCTTGAAGGGCACCTTTGATGATTCCCCTTTGTCATTACTGTGTTCTCTTTTGGCATCTTTGCTATTTTCAGACAGTTATCTTCGCCTCCCTACTTAGTCCCTCAGCACTCAAACTTGACTTCAGATTACTGTACACACCACCACCCTTGTTACACCCGCCATTGCAGCCAGGATCAGCCTCCTCATCTCACTCGCTCACTCCCATCAGCACAACTGTCTTAATCCTTGGTGATGTTACCATGCATATGAATGATTCCTTCAAAACCCCCATCCTCAGCTCTCGGCCTTCTCTATGCCAACACTGCCTTTATTATCACTGTTATGACACAATCCGCAATACAATTTTCTGCAGTTGTTCACTGCATTCTCATCTTTGTTTCTCTCCTAATCAAGTTTGGATTACATGGTCAATATTTACAACTGCTGCCATTCCTAATGGGCTAGTACATAGTTCATGTTAAGTTCAATATTCTCCCTATTCTGTACCTACACCCATAAAAGTAAACTCTGCAAGGCGAAAAATAAACAAAACCTGTTAGCCAAGAGTCTCACTTTCAATTAAATATTATTTCTGTCTAGCAATCATCCTGTTTTAAACTTTATTATTTGTTTATTTTGAATGTCTGAGACACAGTTTTGCTACAGAGCCCACTCTGGCCTTATGTGGCAGCCCAGTGCTCTGAGGACAGGGTGAGCAGCCATGCTTATGTAGAAACCATTCTTTATTTCCAGACCTCCTAAATGACTACTTCATCTTTATTTTCCTTCTCTCAAACTGAGGTTTCATTCCTACTTCAGTACACTATTTTATTTCTATTTCGTTGGTAAAACAGACCCAATATTTAAAAGGAGTGGGATTGGAAGAGATGTCTCAGTTGGTAAAGTGCCTGCCATACAAGCATGAGAATCAAAATTTGATCCTTCAGAACCCACATATAAAACAAGAACAAAATCTAAGCATAGCAGTGAGTGCCTGTAATCTCAGCACTGGGAAGGTAGAGAGAGAAGCGCCACCTTCAGCAGCTCAGGGATCAAGGAGAGACACGGAGTTGGTGGTGGACTAATCACTCAATTAACTTTTCTACCTGAGGGAGTAAAACTTAACTCTTTGGGGCTGGCAGAAAAGGGGAAACCCCCCACACACACACCTTTAGGACCAGTCTTCTTTCTATCATCTCTCTCATCTCTTTATTCTATCACGATATATCCCTTCTGTCTATTCTTAATTTTTTTCCTTTTAGCTTACATACTCCAGCAAAATCTTTCAAACAACATAAAAATTACAATGTGATTACATTCTATTTTTAAGTGAATGATTATATGAATGGAAGTAAAAAACAACATGTTTTCCATCTCCCTTACATGATTAAACTTTTTATGCATTACAGGTGAAAAACAAATTATACTCAAGAGCACACGTATATTCATGTTCAAGCAACTTGTTATAGATTAACAGAGTGTAAGCAAGGTATTTTTCTTAGTCAGTTTTTGGTTTTTTTTTTTTACTAGCAGGCTATATTTTGTGGAAAGAATCAATTAGCTTATTATATTATTTTTCTTAAATAGTAATCTTATAAAAAATCTTAAAAGAATCACAAATCTAAACTTTTATATATGAAAAAGAATTAGTCTGTTCTACTGCAAATCCTCAAGGTACTCACCCACTCATCAATAGTTTTTTATACCAGGAAGCTGAGGATAGAAATGGGTACAAGGAATTACCCACCTTTGACCACCAACCCATCCTAGCAGGAAAGGCACATCAGCTAATAATAACAGGACTTTGTTTGTTCTTGTTTCTTGACCTCAACAAATCCCTCACTCAACTTATGTCCCTAAAATTTAAATTGTTCCCCAAGATTTTCCACATTAAAGCCATTAAAAAAAAAAAAAACCTTAACCTAACCTGAAGTCATTATTTAAAGCTTTGTTTTAGCTATGATGCACACTGAAAACCATGAAGACATCTCCCAACATTAAGATTAAGAAAATTTGCTGGAGAGATGGGTTAAAGGTTAAGAGCACTGGCTGTTGTTTCAGAGGTACTGAGTTTAATTCCCAGCAACCACATGGTGGTTCACAGTAATCTATAATGAGATCTGGTGCCCTCTTCAGGCATGCAGGCACAACACTGTATATATAATAAATCTTAAAAAAAAAAAAAAGATTGCATAAGACTAAGAGAACTCGAGCTAGCCTAGCTTCTGAGAAACAATTGTTTTTCTTAATCATTAATACTCATAAGTACTAGCTACATGACACTTCCGTATTCTCAGTTTCTATCCTCTGTAGCCCTTGGTTTATCAGGGCAAGGGCAACACCATATTCTGCTCTTACCTATATCAATTTCCCACTATACTGGCCTCTATCACAATCCCTTATTGTATTTATTAAAAATCCTCATTCATCAAAATTCTACTTGAACTAATATTATTATTATATAAAACCCTTGCTTCAATTAAACAGTACAGCTTAAGAGGAAATCATCTTCATAATAATCCACAGGTAGAAATAGAAATGCCCAATAGAATGGAATATTTCCGTAAGATAATCACACTACATTAAAGGCAGTGGGGATTCCCTACACCCATGCATACCATGCCAGATACCAGAGAAAAATGGCAGTGGCAAACACGTAAATGCACAGCAGTAGCAAGAGGCATTCTGGAGCTGAAGCCCTCACGGCCTTGACAATCCAAGAATCGCCCATTAGTGCCTTGCATTTTGGTGTGCCAAACACCTGAAATCAATTGCCAGCTGCTGCTCCTCTGACATGGCCACTGAACAAAAGAAGATCCCTAGGGCTTCTAATCAGCCCCATCTAGCTGAATCAGTGAGCTCTAGATTCAGCTACAACAGGGTTCTCAACCTTCCTAATGCTGTGACCCTTTAATACAGTTCCTCATGTTGTGGTGACTCCCACAACCATAAAATTATTTTCATTGCTACTTCATAACGGTAATTTTGCTACAGTTATGAATCATAATGTAAATATCTGATATTTTCAATGGTCTTGGGCAACCAAAACAGGTCACAACAGGGTGAGAACCCTGAGCCAGAGGCTTTGTCTCAAACTATAAAGAAGAGAAAAGCAAAGGCACACATCAACCTCTGACCTCCACGGATAAGCATTCACAAAGGGTGGGGGCAGGGAAGTTCATGTGCTCCCCAAACTCTGTCTATGAACTTCCCTAGACTCTTCCTACTGCCACAAAGGAACTCTCTGTACTCCCATGACAGAACCACATCTCCCTTCCACTAGATACTACCCATTTCTTACACGCTTAGAGCTCTTGCTGCAGCCATTTCCTGCAGGATGCATTCTGCCTTCACAATCAGCACTTTCTTGTTTCTTTCAAGCTTCTTCTCTGCTTCATATATTCTTTCAGACAACACCCAGCTTTCCCCGTTCCCTAACAGCAAAACTCCTCTACAGCATCTCTAGATCCATTTGCTCTCCTGTGCTCTCATGCTCTACTGCTCTTAATCTGCAGAAACTGCATTGGTCGAGGTCATCAGAGATCAACTTGTTGCGAAGCATTATGGTCAACTAGCAGTTCTTAATTCACTATATTTAACACAACAATTCCTATGTTCCTTAAGATCTCATCTCCAGCAATGCCCCATTCCCCACTACTCATCCCAGTGGTGAGGACTGAGCCATGCTAGCAAACTTTCTTTCACTGACTCTAGACCCAACCCCCATCTCCAGAGTATAAGCAGAAATGGTCCCCTTAGAGGAGGGAAGTGACTACAACTTGAATGTTTGGAGTTTCTTGGTTTCTGCCAAATATTGAACCCTGAGAAGACATCCCCTAAAAGAATTCAGAAACATGAAAATGTCTCTGTACTGTGGAATGGCTCACAGAAGAAAATCATTTTTGGCATTATAGGCTCCTGTCCACTGATGTCACTAAGACGTACCTCTTCTTTGAGGCATGCATGCCCATCAGACAGAAACATTTTACTTCTTTCATAGCTGGTTCCTCTATTTCAGACATTAGAACATTAATAGCTAGCATACCCACTGAGCTGGAAAGGCTTGCTTTGTTCTGACCCGAGATCTCAGAGCTCCTTTTCCATATGTGGGGTGTGTGGCTGATGCAAACATTCCCAGTGCCCAGAAGAGAATCTTGAGGAGCAGAATGCTGTGATGTTTCCCAAGTGTGCCTGGCAAGAATCACCTGATGTTTATTTCAAAGTAAAGATTCATGGGCGCCCTCCACACCCGCTGCTTCAGCTTTCAGAAATGGACAGAGGTCAGGGGTCTTTCATTCCGTGAACAGAGCCCTCCTTTCAGCTAAATATGGAGGCTGCTCCATGCTATTTACAGCCCTGACTCTTCTCCACCAATGTTATATTCATCGCATTTGTACCAAGAACATGGCTGACAGAAAGCAAGTATCCCTTCTTGTCAGATTGTCTATTATCTATGTATGGCTTCTTTGATGACCATTCTGGTGGCAGGCAGGATCCCATGCCTACTTATCTACCAGAGCTCTTTCCAACACTTTTTGTCCAGGCATGGTGGTGCATGCCCTTAATTCCGGTCTCAGGAGGTAGGAACTGGTGGATCTCTCTGAGTTTGAGGCCAGCAAGGACTACATAGCAAGACTATCTCAAAAACAAACAAATGAAAAGCCCACAAAACCTTTCTTCCCTCACAGGAATGTGTGATACTGGCAGAAGAGATTGTCCAACAGAAGTTTCAGAAGGGAGGTGGGGTAAGGAGGGCTAAAGTATTCGTCATTGCCGATCTAGCCCTTTCTGCACAGCTCACTTAGACCACTCGTCCTGAAACCAGTGCAGACAGATATTACTCCCATAAACTGCCTACTGTGACTAAGGCTGCAAGGGACACGAGAGCAGATTCGGTCCAGAATTAAGACTGCTGGATCAAACAACAGGGGTGAACTCATTGGAACCAGAGTAGACGCAGCTTACACCATCAGAAGGTGGCCACAGCCCTAGAGAGAAGACCCCTAGATCTGAAAAAGTAAGACTTTCCCATTCTGGATTATCCCCAGGTTAGCATCACCACTGGTCAAGGAGTGTGTAGCGAAACAGGTGACGTCCCTAGTCCTTTACCCTAGACCCAGCCATATACATCCCACATGGCATCGCTAAAGGTACCAGATAATGTATGAAAGGAATGCTCCAGGCTAACTTCATACAAGACAGAGTAGAGGGTGAGTCTTTGACAAAACACCTCTATTACTGTGTTAATAAAAGAGTTTCTACTAACAGGCAAGCAAAAGTACCAATGTGAGGAAAAAATCTAATAAGATGTCAACTCTCATAATCGGAGTGAAAAGTAAACCATTGGTCTGGATGTGGGCCTCCAATGACCTGTTTTCTTCAAAGGTCTTAGAAACAAACCTCTCTCTATGAGTTGTTATTATCACATTATACTACCTGCAAAAATATGCCTGGTTTACCCAATTACTATTGGGTAAATACATAGCAAATCTTTAGAGAGGTGGGGTTTGAGAAAAGAAAATGTACAGCACATCTCAAGTTACGCCTGAATGATATTCCATCTTCCCTGAATTAAGAAAACCAGCACAACACGACACTTTCAGCTTATGGACACACACATTCTCAGAGGTGGGCATGAAGTCGCTGACACGCTTCTGAGTCACCTGAAGGTAAGAAGGAGTGAAGTTAAATTCTTCCCCTGGGCTCTGGAGTGAGGTCAGATGATGCTGTGTCCTAGCGAGGCTCACAGTAGCAGGACTAGAGACCCCCAGAGAAGACTGGGTTTGCTGTGTAAAATAGCCACCGCATTTCATAGTGTTGATGACCCTCACCTGGGGAATCTGTGCGAGCAAACAATGGCAAGTCTAGTCCACCTTCAGCCTTAGGGGATAAACTAAACTTAGGAGTCTTCTTGTTCATTTTCATGGTATCCTATACCTTGAGCTAAGGAGAAAAGTTTGGAGAAAATTAGCTGGCATAACTTTGTTCAAAGAAGAAAACACTTATCTTCACTTTGCTTTTAGGCAAACGTGCACACAGACCACACCCTCTGTCCCTTTTACTGGTCCCTCCTGACTTCTGAGTGTAAATGCTCAAGTGCTCCTGGGCATCACAGCTCTACTTCTCAAACCCATGCATCCCCAACATAAACGTGTAATCTAGTTACACCCAGCTACTGTAGCATATTTCACAAGTATGATATCAAAAAGGGAACTTCAGTGCTCCTATTCCAAACTTTCAAGTCTCCTAGACCACCTCATAGGCACCTTTGTCTGTAATATAACAGAAAACATACTGCACCTCCAAAACAGTAACCCATGTTCACACTTGCTCCCACATCACTGCTGCTACCCTGTCTAGGTCACCCCCATCATCATCCCTGCCACCCTGTCTAGGTTACCCCCACCATCATCCACATCACCCTGTCTAGGTCACCCCCATCATCATCCACACCACCCTGTGTAGGTCACCCCCATCATCATCCCCGCCACCCTGTCTAGGTCACCCCCACCATCATCCACACCACCCTGTCTAGGTCACCCCCATCATCATCCCCGCCACCCTGTCTAGGTCACCCCCATCATCATCCCCGCCACCCTGTCTAGGTTACCCCCATCATCATCCCCGCCACCCTGTCTAGGTCACCCCCATCATCATCCACACCACCCTGTCTAGGTTACCCCCACCATCCGCTACCCAGACTATTATAGGAATTTCCTATTTTCTCCCTCATTCTACCACCCTTACTTCTTCCAATCTAGTTCAAACATATTGCCAGGTTGAGGTGATTAAGTATAAATCAAGGAATTAATCCTTGTGTAGTTACAGCTGAATGAGGCCCTATAAGTTATGTTTTGTACTAATTACTAATTAATTAGAAACTGGGGACAGCAAAGCCTGAGAACCCTGAAAAGTAAACAAAATAGGCAAATTGTTAGTACTGTTTTAAATTTTAATTTTTTATTTTGGGGGAACTGTTCACATGATAGTCAAAAGACCATTTCTGGGACTTGGGGCGCTCCTTCCACAGGGAGAGGGAATCCTAAGACTGGAGGAGTGGCCCAGTACCTTTACCCAGTGAGATATCTTGCCAGCCCTGAAGTACTACTTTATAAGGGTATTACATTTTATGACATGCCAGCAAGCGATATATTTATAAAAACTAAAATTTCAACATATAGCTTATTTCATAAAAGCATAGAGTTGGGTAGAGAGATGGACCAGTGAGTAAAACCTTTGGAGCCGAGTGTGAGAACCTGAGTTTGGATTCCTCAGAACACACATAAAAGTCAGGCAGAACCCAGTGCTCAGGAGGCAGAGACAGGGGATCCTCCAGGGCAAGCTGGCAAAACTGGCAAGCTCCAGGTTCAGCAAGAGACCTTCTCTCAGGAAACAAATTGGAGCAATTGAAGAGAGTATTGATATTACCCTCTGGACTCTATACATGCACCAACATACAAGTACATTAGCATACACAACGAATGAATCTGTGGGAGGCACAGAGGTCCTTGTGCTCACAGATAAGCTCTAAGGGAGCAGGAATGCCAAACACACAGAGCTGTCTCTTCAAAGGGAGACATGTAGGACATGTTTCCCACTCACAAGACTTATCACAAGAAGCAGATAAGGTGAATAGCAGGGTGACCTCTCCACTGTCTGCGTGGCTCAGACCGCACCGGATCCTCGCCCACACCCTTATTGTGAATTTGTTAATCTAGAGAACCCATCATTATGGAAGATGTCTCATGTACTTTACAAAGAGTGTCTATGTAGTCATGTCTTAGGATTTATGGTACACATGGATTGAATTAATTATCACCAAGAAATATTTCACCAGACTGTGTTGTGCTTAAATATGTCTAAAATAAACTACTTGGGGTCAGACTCTTGCAGACTGAACCAAACTGCCTTCTTGCCTCAGGTGGATGTTACTCTGCTACACATGGTGGTCAGAGAGACCCCTGCAAACATTACCGCGGATAAGTTACTACCGTTAACATCTAACAGTTCTGAAAATATAACTGTAATCTATTTATAAAATGCTTATAAACTTCTTTACCAGATAATTTGGTACTAATGTTTATGTCATTCTGTCAAAAATGTATTTTTATATTAAGGAAAACTACAAAATATTAAAAAAAGAAAGGCAGAGTCAATAGCATTTATCAAATATTAGAAACTATAATAAGTACCATGAGGACTATAAAAGAAACAAAACTGGCAATAGTTAACAGTCTTACAATACTTCCAAACACCCAAATACTCCAGAAAGCATTTTATTTATTCAGATTCATTTAATCCTATGCTGGGTTCAGTCCTGTGCACTGAAAAAAAAAATCATTTGAGTCTCACAAATGACACTGAAATAACACTAAAAGGTAGGGACAATTATTTTCTGCCATGTTCTGCATGGCTTGATCCTAGAAACCTGACCGGTGCAATCAGGAAATGAAGAAAGGACGCACACACGCACACACACACACACACTCAGGAAGGCTGGGATCAGGTGGGTTGTGTTCACGTTGATGGAGTGCATCTGCTACCAAAGCAACAAGGGGTGGGGGTAGTGCTGTCAGCCTGTCTCAGTAGGGGAGCAGCCTCAGGCTGCAGCCATCTGGGAGGAGGAAGCTACTGGCTCTAGCAGCGTTAGCAGGCACTGCTGGACCTGGGGGAAGACTTCCTCACTCAGCAGGCATTCACCACAGGCCTCCTCTGCTCTTCACAATTTCCCCCATCTAGAGACTGGAAAACCGAGGTTAACTTGTCCTGGTCCCACTCTCAGCACCTGGCAAGCTGGGAGGCCAACCTGGACCACTGGGCTCCGAAGCACAGTACCTGGTGTTCCGATGGCTTCCACATATGAGAATATCATATTTGCTTTTCCTTTCAGAGAGTTTTCTATGCTGTGAAGGTCTTCCAGGATGGTAACATATTTTACTTCATTAAAAAGCAGAGCACTGAAATAAACACAGACACAACTAGTAAAAAAAACTGTCTTGGGCTTAGCTACACATGTACAAACTCTGATTAAAGAACCTAACTTTTTTTTGAGATAGGATTTTTCTTGTAGCTTTGGCACCTGTCCAGGAACTCACTCTGTAGACCAGGCTGGCCTCAAACTCACAGAGATCCGCCTGCTGCTGACTCCTGAGTGCTGGGATTAAAGGCGTGCGCCACCACCAATCCGAAAGAACCTACCTTTTATAAGTGTAACTCCTTAGAATGAATTGTGGGTAAGGAGACACTGTCTTCCTACCAGCATGAAGGAAAACTGGTCTCTGGGCCATTCTCTCTTCGAAAACATGAACAAGGACAGCAGTGAGAAAGGTTGTTCGTTCTCCATCACTGCCATCTCTGCAGACCTCAAACTCACAGGTCTCTCAGGCCTGGACACAGATGAACCATCCGTATGTCTCAGCTGTGGGTTTCTTCCCAGAGTCCCTAAGTCATTCGTGATCCAGATGTTACCTATCTTTCCGACGTTATCGTGTCCCTGTGCAGGCACACCTCAGAGCCTCGGCTGGGAGCTATGCTTTGTTCCATCCAACACACATGGCCCTTTAAACATCTCAGAGACAACTTCCTGCTGTTGCTGTGTCGGTGAGCCTGCAGCTTTTCCTTCGTACTCTGCTATCCCTTCATGACACATGCTATAATTTGCAATTATCTACAGCTATACTTTGTTTATTTCATTTTCTTTTAATTCCCCACTCCCACTAACATTATCTCCATAGGCAAGGACCTTGATACGTTATCAGTTTATCTGTAATAAGTATAAAATAGAGTATAGTACAGAGTAGATAATCAGACATTTATTGAGATAACAAAAGAAAGCAGTAGGACATGCTTCATTTTGAGAAATGGAAATTCAAATCACTAGAGAAAAGTCAGGCATGACACACATATCTGTAACCCCAGTTGTGCCAAGAGGATCATGAATATAAAGTCAGTCTGGGCCACAGAGAAACAGAGAGAAAAAATAATACTGTAATGTTTACTCAGAAATACATTTCTGAATTAAGGTTCTAGGGACAGGACACAAAGCAGATACTGTCTGTCTAGAACAGTGACCTTCCTACATCACCATAATTGAGTGTGTTTCTTCGTTTGTTTTATGAAGACAGGGTCTCACTCTGTAGTTCAGGTAGGTCCAGACCTACTTTAATATGAAGCCCAAGTGGGATTTGAGTTTACAGCAATCCTTCTGCTTCCGCCTCCCAAATACTGGGATTTAAGCATGAGCCAACCATGTCCAGCTTACTAACAAATCCTATATCTTCATCCAAAAGATTCCATTATTTTATTGTCTATTTCTGTATAAGATGTGCCCACAAAGTTTTTCTTTTTGTTTAATCTCTACATGCATACCATATTTTTTATTAAGCTAATTAAAGAGTTTGGAAAGTTTTTCCAGGCCCACATACTTAAGTAAAGGTCCATTTAAATACTTACAATAAGTTATTCAAATACAGCTTTTTCTCACAGAAAAGCACTTTCCCTTACTCAGAAATTCTCCAACCTTTTGGAATTAAAACCTTTCTATAAGCTTATGTTTATATATGTTTGTTTATGTATGATACCCTATTAATAGCTGCCAAATGGAAAAGCGAAATTTAAAAATATTTAATTTTAGAAAATAGGAATACCATTGCATATTAACATAACTTTTATTTTAAAAATTTTTCAGAACAAAAGAAAAATTCATAAAACAGTGTCAGAGTTTTACATTTTTGCAAATCTCTTTAATATGGAACCAAATCTGCTTCTGCATCCAGTGTGCTGTGGTACTGTATGTCACATGGCCTCTGGGAACCTGTTCATGAGAAAATTCTGCTGAAAAAGGCAAATAATGCCTTATGTCACAAGAATATTTTGACTTGGTAGTCACTCTGAGAGTGCTATTCCAAATTATATTAGCTTAAATACTTAAGTATTTATTAAAGATTTATGAAACATAAAAACTTGAGCTATACTCCCAAGTAGGCTCCTGCTGTGTTTTCTGAGCAGTCCTCACTGTGCTAGGTATTCTGTATGCTTCACTTGGACTGGCTTCAAACATTTTACCTGTTGCTGCTAGAGCGGAGATTCAAACCCAGGTCTTCTGACAATAACGGGTGGACATTCTGATGTTATCACCCACCCTTTTGGGAACCTGGGAGGAAGGGCCCTACTAGTTATCCCAGGCTGAATTCAAACCTGCAGGAAATCCTGCTGCCTAGTCTCAAGTGCTTAGATTACAAGCATTTACCACCACACTGATCTATCACTGACCACTCTTACAAAATGGAAAAAGTGACAGCTAATGATGGGGTCAGGGGCAACCCAAACCGACAACTCTAGGCTAACACTCCCAAAATACCCTTGAGATACTTCAAAACATCATCCAGTGTGCTTAAAAGGATCTCATGGGGATCCTTAACTTGGAAATTACATTCAGTGTGAACACAGCCCAAGTTTCTGCCAAAATGCCAATAATATCACAAACTTGATTTTCCAACCTCCCTGCTACCATGCTGGGCTAAATGACCTGGAATCAGCTGCTGGAGGTTCTGGTCCAGGGGCAAGTGATACAAAGAAGCATGGACAGTACAAAATGACCTTGCAAGGTGGTGGCAGTGATGCTTCAAAGGCAGCAACGTAACAGCGTTGCCGAGCACCCTGGTGCAGTACATCCAGCACAGCAGAGTCCTCCCCACACTAGTGCCATGATTCTAACTAACTACAACTCTGGGCTGCACAACCTTTCGGTCTGCTTCTCCAGCTCCTCAAGTGAAGCTGAGAATTTTTGTATCTACTCCAAACCGTCTGCGCCAGTCAGTCAGGCAGACCCCGATTTCAGGGTCTCAACTAAGAACCCTATGTAATGCACTCACTCTGTCTTGTTTAATCTTCATGGCAAACATCTGAGATGGGAACTATCATTACCCCATTTTAAAGACAAGGCTATGGTGTTTAGAGAGGTTACTTTGCCTAATGTCCCAAAGCTCATTAAGCAGTCATTATACATGAGATAATAATAACCAAAACTAATGACATTCATAATCTAATGATCTGTGATTTTTCCCAGTGGCTTCCTGGCTTTATTATATTCCTTAATAGGCTGATTTCCAGAATATGAGCCATGTCTAGGGAGCTCAAAGATCCATCCCAAAAGCCTGTGTGCTCTTTCACTTTGGTTCCAATGAGAAAAACTGCTGACAGAAGTGGGTTAAGGAGAAAGTCTCTTGGGATTTTCCTGCTCTGGTAACAGGGTGAGACAGCCTGGGCTGCTCAGACTGGGACTCTCTGCCCTCCTGCTCTGGTAACAGGGTGAGATAGCTTGGGCTTCTCAGACTGGGGACTCTCTGCCTCCCTTCCCTTGGCACCGCTCTTCTCGAGAGGCTTCTATAAGAACCACCATGTAGATAAGACAATCAGCAACTGAGCAGGTGTCAGTAAAACAAAGGAACCAAGAACCTGCTTTTTCTTCTTGTTATAGTGTACATCAATGAGTCCTTTTTCAGAAATCAACTTCTGTCAGAATTCAAGTTCTGTTTTTAAAAAGTCAGTACAACAATGTATGCTAACTTAGCATCCAAAACCTCCCACAAGAGAAAGGCGTAGAAGAGGTATGATTATTTTTATGTGTGTGGAGTTTCTTTATTCATGCTTCATTTTGAGATATGATTTAATAGGTAGCCCAAGATAGCCTGGCCTTTACTACATGTGTAGTCCAGGCTGGCTCAAACTAATTCTTTCTGCTTTTATTTTCTATGTGACAGTGTAGAGACAGCACAGCACGACACTCCCAAGAAATCACTAGTACCTAAACCACGAGACTGTGACCACCAGACTTACGCAAAGGAACAGGTTGAAAGCAAGAAGCTACCTGTGAAACACACACTGAAGTAGACATGCGCCCAGTCATTCTCGAGTACTGCACAATCTCCTAGCAGGAAACAATTGCAGGCACATAAAGGAGGATTTCTGCTCCTTCTATAGTCAGTAAAAGCATGAGCTTTCCAAATTCATCAACCACCAACCCACTATGTACTAAGCACCTAACAGAGTTCAGGTCCCAGTCTGAAGATCTGACATTAATACCTATTAACAGCACCGTGACAAATTCATGTCCAAGACAAGCAACCTTTTATTCTAAATATCCAATAAAAACTCCAGTGTCAACTTGGTATATTTTTAAGTAATTTTTAAAGACATTTTAAATATCATTTTAAAAGTCCACATAATTGGCTATGGTACTCCATAAGTATCTAATTTATAAATAATTAATATGAACTTTACCCTAAACTTATACTTATTTCATTCTCAGATTTTATAACTTCATTCTTTCCTAACTGCATTTTTTATATTTTGAAAAAAATAAGTAGTTTATCAAAACTTTTGATAGTCTACTGACAAAAGGAGCAGAGTTAAAGAAAAACTGTGGATCACTGTTCTCAATTAAAAACATTCTACAGCCAGGCAGTGGTGGTGCATGCCTTTAATCCCAGCACTCGGGAGGCAGAGGCAGGTGGATCTCTGTGAGTTCGAGGACAGCCTGGTCTACAAGAGCTAGTTCCAGGACAGGCTCCAAAGCTACAGAGAAACCCTGTCTCAAAAAAAAAAATTCTACATAGGAAATTCAAAAGCTTTGAGAAAAAAAGTAACAGCATGGCTTATACATTTTTCAAGCAAGTAAATCAAATATTCCCAAAAGCGAGCTTTTGGATCTTGAACAAATGTTTTGAAAACAACCTAAGTATTATCTCCAATTATTTTCCATAATTAGTCATAAATATAAGTAGAACATCTTGACCAAAAATAACTAACAAGTTGGCTGAAATTAGTGTAAATTAGCTTTGCACACTACCAGAGGAGAAAGGTAAACACCAGCCCAGCTATAAACCTTCTATCTCCATTGGTGGCCTGTACTACATGTACGCTAGTACAGCAGTGGCTCAAAAGGTGGGAGTAACCATCACTATCTGATTGGATTTAAGGTCCACTCCAAGAGATGAAACCCATGCCTGACATTGATCAGGTGGTACCTGATAGGTATGAACCTAGAGGGAAACCATATACTATTCTGCTAAAGGAACATAGCAATAAAATAACTCCACTACATTCTGCTATACCCACACAACATTATCTTATCCAACTATCATCAGAGAAGCTTCCATCTGCAGTGGATGGGGACAATACAGGGACCCACAACTGTACAATGCACAGAGATTAGGAACTTGGAACACCCAGTCCTAAACAGGATGTCTTAAAGCAAATCCCTCCCCTCAGGGCTGAGGGAACTCTGGGGAAGAGAAGCTGGAAAAAGCCAGTGGGGATGGAGAACACCAAGGGGACACAATAGGACTAACACATAACAAGAACTCACAGCGACAGTGGCAGGATGAAGAGGATCTGCACAGGTTCAAGTCAGATGGGTTCTCTCTACTGAGAGAAGTGGACACAAGCTACCATGCCTAACCAAGACGCTATCTCCAACTGACAACTACTTACAATGGAAAAATTAAGTTTCCTCCAACAGTCTCTCACTGGGTTACAAACCACTCTTAAAGGCAGGCCCCCATGTCCAGCAGATGGCGACCAACTCTAAAGGAACTCAATGGTATTTCGGGAGATATTTTGTCTCAAAACCTTTTGTCTGGGCACTTTTACTTTTAACCTTACTGGTTGCCTTAGTGTTCTATTGCTGTAAAGAGACACCATGATCAAGGCAACTCTTAGGAGGAAAGTATTTAATTGGGTCTGGCTTACAGTTTCAGAGGGCTAGTCCATTATCATCATGGTGGGGAGCATGGTGGCCTGCAGGCAGGTGCCAGAGCAACAACTGAGAGCTACATCCTGATCCACAGGCAGAGAAAAAGACTGGCGTGGTGTGGGCTTTTGAAAGTGACATACTCCCTCCAACAAGGCCACACCTTCTAATCCCTGGTGACTAAGTATTCAATATATAAGCCTATGGGGCCATTCTTATTCAAACTACCATACTGATCCCTTTTTTGTGTGTGTGTATTATGGTTCTGATTTTGTGTTTTTATGGATTTTCTGGTGTGTATTATGGTTCTGATTTTGTGTTTTTATGGATTTTCTGATGTGCTTTTGTCTCTCAAGCTTTTTCTTTGTTTTGTCTTGGTTTTTTTCTCCTTGTGTGTTTGTTTTGTTCCATTCTTATTTGGTCCTTACTTGTTTATTCTCCAAAGAAAGAAAGAAGTGTGTAAATGGATGGGTAGGAAGATGGGGGTGATATGGGAGGAGATGAGGGAGGAGAAACTGTGAGCAGAATAAATTGCATGAAAAAAACTATTTTTAACTAAAAAAATTTTTGTAAACTTAAAAATGTCAGTAAATTTGGGGTTGCCTATTTTCTGCTTAATAAAATGCTAGGTTAGAAGAATATGACTGTACATATATCTCTTCTATATATATCAGATCCTAATAAGATGCTAGAATAAAATGATAAACACATATTTTATACATATATATACATATACATCTTATGAATAAATATATCAAACAGCAAACAAAAGTATTCTTAAAAAAAAAAACAAGGCCAGTGGAGGGGAAATGGTCTACCTTTGGACAATGGGATTATGAAGACCATTTGTGTGTTAATATCGTTATGTAACACTCATGCAACAGTAAGAATATTACTGCTCAATCTATCTATAGTTTATTGCTAGCACTAATACACTATACTACTTTATTAACAGGTATAACCTAAATTTTCAAAATAAAAATTAAATACATAAAATATAAATAAAAATAAAATAAATTCTTTACGGTCAAAAACCAAAACTATGAAGACACAAAGATCAGTGATCTCTTGGGGTGGGGCACAAATGTTTTAGGCCAGTGAAAAAGCTGTGTGATACTATAATGATTTCATTCAGTTCATTACATATTTGTCCAAACCCACAGAATACAGGAGAATGAATCCTAATGTAACTTGTGGACTTTGGGTGAACATGATAGGTCAGCAGGGCTGGGGTGTGCCTCAGGGATTTGCCTAGTCTACACAAAGCCCTAGGCCAGATCCCCAAAACCACCAAAGGTAAGAAATTCGTTACTACAGACTGACTTACTGTTAGCAAAGGACACACTACTCTGGTAGGGGCAGGAGGCAAATGAGAGATCTCTGTACTTTCCTCATCTTTTTGCTATAAAACTAAAACTGATCTTCCAAAGGAAAAATGTCCTTTCAAAACAAGCAAAACTACTAGAGGGCACAGACAATACTTTAACAAACAGAAACCATCATATTCTCTAGGATGGGAGGATTCATTCTTACGATGTCAACTGTCCCGAAGATAACATAAATTTAACTTCAGTAGAATTTAGACAGAGTTAGGGAAGAGGAGAAACTGCATAAGATAATTTTGAATGGCATATAAAAAAAATTAAGCATGCAATTCTGAAAACAAAATATGAAAAGACCTAAGCTTTTCATATATATTACAAATTCTACAAATTAAACCAGTGGTACTGACATACAGACAAACCAATGAGACACGGCTCAAAAATAGAGCTCAATACATATAAGAGTTTTGTGTAAACCACAGCACTTCAAATACTGAACAAAAATCATTATTTCAGTTGTGTGGGGTATCTAAGTAGCCACCTGCATCATACATTCCTCATACCACTCACCATGGCAGATTCCAAGCAGATTTTAATCTTAAACATAAAATATTTAAGATTATATATTTACATGTCTTCATAATATATATATGTAAATATGCTTATAACATATAATTTTAAAATATATTTATTCTTAAATATAAAATAGAAACATACCAGAAGAAACTCACCCACATAAAGCACAATCTACTGCTCTCTAACAAAAGAACAAAGGCAATTCAATAGAGAAAGTGCAATCTTTTAACAAAGGTGCTAGGAAAATGGCCATCTACATACAAAAGTGTGAAGCACACTCAACACTAACTCTACACCTTATACATCCTGTATGTAGTGGTGTTGCCTGTAATCCCAGGATAAACTGACAAAGAGGTAGAGGCAAGAGAATTAGAAGTTCCAGGTCATCCTTGGCTACATAGTAATTTTGAGACCAGCCTGGGCTTCATAACACCCTGTCTCCAAAAAGAAACCAAAAGTTGGTGACCTGGGATTGTTAACTCATTTTAAAATACAATATCAAAAGTATAATCCATTAAAAATATTGCTCGGTTCAACTTCACTATTAAAAAATTTCTGTGCTCTGAAAATAAAAATATTAAGAAAACAGAGGAAAAGCCACAAACGGAAAGACAGTATCTTACAAAGCATGTATCTAATAAAATGCCTCAATCTAAACATATAGCAACCCAATTTAAAAAGTAGGTAAAATAATATCTGGACAGCACACCAAATAACAGGAAGCCAGTCAGAATCTGAAAAGATGTTCACAATGAGATGCTACTACACACAATAAGGACACAGAGAAACTAGAACTCTCTCATTGCAAAATTCAGGAAGGTAGTTTGGCTGTTTCTTAAAATTTAACATTACAAACTACAAGTCTTACTCGTATGTATTTATAAACAAAGGGAGGAATATATATCTATACCAAAAATCTATACATCAATGTTTATAGCACTTATTCATAATTACCAAAACTTGGAAGGAACTAATAAGCTTAGCAGGTAAATGTGTAAACAGGTGAACATCCACACCAAAGAACACTATTCCATGATAAAAATGAATGTACCATCAAACCATGAAGACATGTAATCATTTATATAATGCTTAAGAAAAAGAAGCCAGTATGTAAAAGCTACATGCTGTGTGGTTTCATCATGTGACATTGTACAAAGCGAACAGTTACAGGAACAATAAAAGCATCAGCCGTGAAGGGGGACAGAATTTTGGAGCAAGGAAACTCCTGTGCACAACACTGCAATGGTGTAAACATGCACCGCATGAGTGAACACCTAACTATGTTGAATTAATACTGGTCCACCAACTAGAACAGTGTCACACTAATGCAATGTTATTAGGAAAACCACATATGGACATGAAAACTATGGAAACTTTCTATATTATGAGTTTGATTTCTTATAGCTTTAAACAGTGTATCACTTAAAAACCTAGAAATGGTTCGATTTCTTAGTAACAATGGCATAAGGAAGACCACTGTTCAATTTAAAGCTCAAAGTCAAAAAAGAAAAGATAAATTTGACCACAGTGGTAAATTTAAAAAGAAATTCTGGAATTCTGCTTCCTCTACATAAGAGGTGGCCTAGAAATCAGTTTAAAACACAACAAAAAAACTGGCCAGGAAATATTAAGCAATAGTTCAATTCCATTATAATCATTGTGCAACTGTATTGTGTATGACAAAGGAAAAGGTTGCTTGCTGAGCACTGGGTATTTTAAACTGATGGTTTTAGTCCATGAAAACAGAATGACAAACTGAAAAAGTATATTCTTTTTCATGGCAATTTACAAGGTACAGACATGATATTTGGTGTAGCTATTCAATATTTAAATATCATTATTGGAAAATGCTACACAATACTGCATTCCACAAGTCTCTATTATATTCAAAGTGAGAATGAAGGAATTGTCTCTCTGATTTCTACTTCTTGATTTTCTTTCCTCCAGTTCTTCTTCCCCTTAGTGGTTTTGCCCTAAATATCCCCTAGATGACCCATGTCCACAATGCCCAGCTGCCCTGTCACGGGAAGCAGTTCTTGCAGCTGCCTGAAACTGTTAAAGGACAGCCATCATTGTAAATGGCTCTTCTTGAAGTGGGCAGGATGAAAAAGAAATCAAGCATTAAACTAAGTTTGTAGTGTTGCTGACTGTTCCTGAATTAACTGTCTGTTGCTAAGCCCTGTTATTTTCACATTGTAAGCATTAAGAAGAAAAGCACCTTTTTGCTCTACTTCCCTAGATTATACAATGCTACACAGCAGTTTCTACATGTGCTAAAACTGATCAGATTTTGTGTTGATTCATCAGGACAATAATCCCAAACCCAAAGTCATGATGGAAATTTAATTAGGGCTGGATACTCCTGGGTTCAATCTCTACACACTAGTAAGGGGCAAGAGAAAATGGGGAAAGATTTTATTCACCCCACTATGACATAAAGAAAAGTGCCAACTCCACAATGGTCTTGATTCTTTGTAACAATCAACAGTCAGGTGCACATGGTGTAGACACAAGCAATTATTGTGTCCACCAAAATTCTCCCAAGGGGCTCTTCACTGCCTCTTTGACGTTCAGGGACGCAGGGGTAACAGGCAAGTGTTAGGAGTGACTCAAAATATCCAAAACTAAAATGTTTTTTAAAAAGGCAGCTTTACCAAGGACTTCTGACAACAACTTCTTAGCAGAAGTGCCTGGAAGGTGCCTTAGCCAAGGTCTGAGATAAGGAACCTCAAAAAAGGAGACATACATATGAGTAACATTATATGGATCCAACAGGTTATATTTAGGAATATATGTATATATATGAATACATACATGCATGCAATAACAATTAGTAAACAGCGAGAAAAAGATCATGAAGGATGTATAGTAGGAAGAAAGGGAAGGGAAATATGTTATAATTAAATTACAATCTCAAAATTAAGTAACTGAAAAAAGTGGGTGCATGGACCTAAATACATAGTAAGCACAGCTAGCCTAAATACAGCTGCACACAGCAAGCACAGCTAGCCTAAAGTGAGCTCTTAACTGTGGACATCGGCCTGGGGACCTGACAGTGAGGGTCCTGAAAACATCACCAATAACGAAAGGTTTCTGAAAGCCAACAACAAAAATTAACTAAAAATCAAACACAGGTGCTTCTGGGAATGGCCACCACTTCACTGCTGCCTTGGCTGGGAACACTCTCTCGACTGAGACTGGCAGCACACCAGGCAATGTCAAAGCATGCTGCCTGAACCGCCTCAGGACACAATCAAAACTATACTACAACCTGCCTTCTTCACACGTCTGACTCCAGCAAAACTACTCCACTATTTCCAGCTCCCACATGTCTGTCACACATTTCCCCACCTTCCTCTTCATCAGACATTTACTCTTAAAGATTTATCACATCTGCTAGTTCTTCAGGAAGCCCACTTAGTAAACATCTACCCTCTACCTCGACGTGACTTCCCCTTCCCTTCGGCATACACACGTCTAGTACTATTCTTACCACATCGTATCTTCTACATCTACCTCCATGAGAAAATACCAAGTTTCTCGAGAATAGAAGCCAGAGCCTACTCATCATCCCCAATGTCTAACAAGCATCTGACACATAGCAGGAACACAGTAAGCAAATGATATGTGGAATCTGTGTTCTCTAAATCAGCACTAGGGCTGCACCTCCACAACAGGATATCAACAATCTCCTCAGCCTGAGCACTTTGGGTGACCTGCTCCTCAGCACCCACAGTCTCTCCTGAGCTAGGACCTGGCTGATTCACCACTTTGGGCCATGAGGTATCCAGTGTGAACCTACTCTCAAATCTGGTGTCAAACCTGGATTCTTACTTTAAGGAAACACAATTTTAGGAAACGCAATTTTAGTGTCCCTATACCTTAAACAATCACCTTTCTCTTTTTCTTCACCCCTATTTCTAGGTTTCAGATTGTTATCACAGAAACACAGCTTGCTACAATACTGAGGGGACTAAAGGGTGAGTGACTAGCCATGCAACTAGACAAAACCCCGGGCCCCTCCCCGAACTGCCTTGGCTTCTCTAGCCAGCCACAAGATCCAGCAAGCTACTAGCCCCATTCCACCCCCAAACTTGCCTATCCTCCTGCAACCTAGGTGGAACTCTGAAACACAGCTTGCTACAACACTGAGGGGGCCAAGAAAGTGAACCAGGAGAGAAGACCAAGAGAGCAGGCTTAGAGAGACCTCAGTAGCTCCCTGAGGCACAGACATTGACAGTATAGAGCAGACCAAGAACAATTCCCAAAGACTCAGACAGCCACTGTAAGTACTGGACCAACACACAAAGATACTGCCGGCCTCATCTGAAGGAAGAGATGGGTAGACACAAATGCAAGAATTCATCCAACAACCTAAAAAGCAACATGGAAACACCAGAAGCCAGTGGTAACACAACAGGAAGACCAGAAGAAGCAGAAGAAAACGACTTTAAATGTAACTTTATGAAGATGATGTAGACCTTTAAAGAGGAAATAAAAAACTCCCTTAAAGAAATGGAGGAAAAGACAAACAAAAAAATGGAAGAAAGTAATAAATCCCTGAAAGAAACCCAAGAAAAAAAACAAACAAACATGTGAAGCAAACAGTTCAAGACTTGAAGACTGAAATAGAGGCAATAAAGAAACCACAAACTGAGGGAATTCTGGATATGGAAAATCTGGGTAAACGAACAGGAACTACAGAGGCAAGCACAACCAACAGAATACAAAAAGTTGAAGAAAGAATCTCAGGTGTTGAACATACTAGAGAAGAAATAGATCCATTGGTCAAAGAAAACATTAAATCCAACAAATTCTTAACACAAAATATCCAGGAAATCAGGGACACCATAAAAAGACCAAACCTAAGAATAATAGGGGTAGAAGAAGGAGAAGAGCTTCAGATCAAAGGCACAGAAAATATATTCAACAAAATCATAGAAGAAAACTTTCCCAACCTAAACAAGGATACCCCTCTGAAAGAAGCTTACAGAACACCAAATAGACTGGGTCAAAAAAAAAAAATAGGCCCCTCACAATATAATAATCAAAATGCAAAACATACAGAATAAAGAAAGAACATTAAGAGCTGCAAAGGAAAAAGGTCAAATAACATATAAAGGTAGACCTATCAGAATTATACCCAACTTCTCCATGGAAACCATAAAAGCCAGAAGGTCCTCGGCAGATGTGCTGCAGACACTAAGAGACCACGGGTGCAAGCCCAGACTACTATACCCAGCAAAGCTTTCAATTACCATGGATGGAGAAAACAAGATAGTCCATGACAAAACCAGATTTAAACAATGTGGATCCACAATGCTAGCCCTACAGAAAGTACTAGAAGGAAATCCCCAACCCGAGGAAAATAAGTGCACCCACAAAAACACAGGCAACAGATAACCAGCAAAATCCAAAGAAGGGAAACACATAAACACTACTACCAAAAAATAACAGGAATTAACAACCACTGGTTGTTGATATCTCTAAATATCAATGGACTCAATTCACGTATAAAAAGGACACAGGCTAAGAGAATGGATATGAAAACAGGATCCAGCTTTTTGCTGTATACAAGAAACACACCTCAACTTCAAAGACAGACATTACCTCAGAGTAATGGATTGGGAAAAGGTTATCCAATAAAATGGACCTAAGAAACAAGCAGGTGTAGCTATCCTAATATCTAACAAAATAGATTTCAAACTAAAATCAATCAAGAAGAGATGGAGAAGGACACTTTATACTCATAACAGGAACAATCCATCAAGATCCTGAACATCTATGCCCCTAATACAAGAGCACACACATATGTAAAAGAAACATTACTAAAACTTAAATTGCACATCACACCCCATAAACTAATAGCAGGAGACTTCAATACTCCACTCTCACCAATGGACAGGTCAACCAGACAGAAATATAACAGAGAAACAGGAGAACTAACAGATGTAATGAATCAAATGGACTTAACAGACATCTATAGAACATTCCACTCAAACACAGAAGCACCTCATGGAACCTTCACTTAAACTGACCACATACTCGGGAACAAAGCAAACACCCAGAGATATAAAAAAAAAAAAAAATGAAGTAACCACCTGTGTCTTATTGCATCACCATGGTTTAAAGTTAGAATTTAACAACAACACTAATTGCAGAAAGCCTACAAACTCATGGAAATTGAACAATGAACTACTGAACCACCCCTGGGTCAAGGAAAAAATAAAGAAAGAAAACAAAGACTTCCTAGAATTCAATGAAAATGAAGGCACAATGTACCCAAACCTATAGGACACTATGGAAGCAGTGCTAAGAGGAAAGTTCATAGCACTAAGTGCCCACATAAAGAAAAGGGAGAAAGCTCACATCAGTGATTTAACAGCACACCTGAAAGCTCTAGAACAAAAAGAAGCAGACTCACCCAGGAGTAGAAGACAGGAAATAATTAAATTGACGGATGAAATCAACAAAATAGAAACAAAGAAAACAATATAAAGAATCAATGAGACAAAGAGCTGGTTCTCTGAGAAAATCAACAAGATAGACAAACTAATCAAAAGGCAGAGAGAGAACATCCAAATTAACAAAAATCAGAAATAAAAAGTGGGACATAACAACAGACACTGAAGAAATTCAGAGAATCATTAGGTCATACTACAAAAACCTGTTCTCCACAAAATTGGAAAACGTAAAAGAAATGGACAATTTTCTAGACACATACCATATATCAAAACTAAATCAAGACCAGGTGAACAATTTAAATAGACCTATAAACTACAAGAATATAGAAGCTGTCATTAAAAACCTCCCAACCAAAAAAAAGCTCAGAATTCTACCAGAACGTCCAAGAGCTAATACCTATACTCCTCAAAGTGTTCCACATAATAGAAACAGAAGGAACATTGCCAAACTCTTTTTATGAGGTTGCAGTTATCCTGATACCACAAAAAAAACTCAACCAAGAAAGAGAATTACAGACCAATCTCACTCATAAACATGGATGCAAAAATACTCAACAAAATACTGTCAAACCAAATCCAAGAACACATCAAAAAAAATCATTCACCATGATCAAGTCGGCTTTATCCTAGAGATACAGGGCTAGTTCAAGATATGAAAATCTACCAGTGTAATCCATCATATAAATAAACTGAAAGAAAAAAACATATGTTCAACTCATTAGATACTAAAAAGGCATTTGACAAAATCCAGCACCCCTTCGTGATAAAGGTCTTGGAGAGATCAGGGATACAAGGAACTTATCTAAATATAATAAAAGCAATATACAGCAAGCCGACAGCCAACATCAAATTAAATGGAGAGAAACTCAAAGTGATTCCACTAAAATCAGGAACAAGACAAGGCTGTCCACTCTCTCCATATCTCTTCAACATAGCAATAAGACAACAAAGGAGATCAAGTGGATTCAAACTGGAAAGGAAGAAGTCAAACTTTTGTTATTTGCAGATGATATAATAGTATATAAAAGTGACCCCAAAAACTCTACCAGAGAACTCCTACAGCTGATAAATACCTTCAGAAATGTGGTAGGATACAAAATCAACTAAAAAAAAATCAGTAGCCTTCCTATGTACAAATGATAAAGAAGCTGAGAATGAAATCAGAGAAACATCACTTTTCACAATAGCCACAAATAACAAAATATCTTGGGGTAACACTAACCAAAGAAGTGAAAGACCTGTTCGACAAGAACTTTAAGTCTTTGAAGAAAGAAACTGAAGAAAATACCAGAAAATAGAAAGATCTCCCATATTCTTGCTTAGGTAGAATCAACATAGTAAAAATGGCAATTCTACCAAAAGCAAGCTATAGATTTAATGAAATCCCCATCAAAATTCCAACACAATTCTTCACAGACCTTGTGCTACGAAACAATGGTCTTGTATCCTGTCACTTGTAAGCATAGGCGGGGCGACCAGGAGAGGAAGGAAGATGAGAAAGCCTCATTGATAAAAGGGACCAAGCCATGTGGCTAACACAGACAAGAATTATGGGCTAATGTAAGTTAATAAGAAGCCTGAGCTAATAGGCCAACCAGTTTATAATTAATGTAGACCTCTGTGAGTTTCTTTGGAACTGAACGGCTGGGCAGGATAGAAACCTCTGTCAACAGACCTCGAAAAAACAATAATCAACTTCATATGGAAAAACAAAAAACCCAGGAGACTCCTAGGACAGAGAAAGCCGGAGGAAACAAGCTCCACTGGGAGCAGAAGCCAGGAGCAAATCCAGCCCTGGGAGCCAACCCAGTCCTGGGACACTGGCAGACCAGGATTGAGCCAAGGACCTGAGTCTGCTATCTCCACCGGAACTGGAGTGGGACTGAACCAGCTACCTAGGACACCTAAGCCAGAAGCAAACCCAGTCTCAGGACACAGGTGGACCAGGATTGAGCCAGCAACCAGATCCAGAGTCAACGATCTCCAGAACAGGTACAGGGGAATAACAGCTAAGCAAGTGAGCCAGAGCCAAAGACTGCTGTGGGTCCGGACGTGAATCCAGGACCTTCAAGGGAGCAGACCTAAACCAACACCCTGGTGAGTCTGGGCGAGAGTCTAGGACCTCCCAGGAGCTAGGCTGGAGCCAGGACCTCTGTCAGCCTGGGCATGAGTGAACCAGGGCCCTCCAAGGGAATAGGCAGGAACCAGAGATCTCTGCGGAGCCAGGCGTGAATCTGGGACCTCAGATAGAGTAGGCCTGAGCCAGGTCATCTGTGGGTTCAGGCATTGGTCTGGGACATCAAAGGTAATAGGCAGGAACCTGGAACCCTGCGGGTCTGAGTGTGAGTCTGGGACCGCTGAGGAAATAAGCAGGTCCTCTGCTGGTTCGGGCACACCCGAGACTGGGACCTCCGAGGCTGTAGACCAGAACCAGAAACCTTTCCAGGTCCAACTACAACCCAGGGACGTCTGCAGGAGGGAATCGAGACCAGGATTTACAGATCCAGGTCAAAGCCGGTAACTTAGGCCAAACTTGCCCTGAGGCAATGAACTCCACCTTGGGCAACAAATTCCACAGTAGTGGAACTGAACGAGACTCCTAGGACAGAGAGGGCAGAGGAAACAATCTCCACCAGGAGCAGAAGCTATCCTAATATCTAACAAAATAAACTTCAAGCTAAAATCAGTCAAAAGAAACAAAGAAGGACATTTCATATTAGTCACAGGAAAAATCCATAAAGAGGAAATTTCAATACTGAACATCTATATCCCAAATACAAGGGCACCCTCATATGTCAAAGAAATACTTCAAAAGTTTAAATCATACATTAAACACCACACACTAATACTGGGAGACATCAACACTCCCCTCTCACCACTGGACAGGTCAGTCAGACAAAAAATGAACAGAGAAATAAGAGAGCTAACAGATGTTATGACTCAAATGGACTTAACAGACATCTATAGAATATTCCATCCAAATACAAAAGAATATCCCTTCTTCTCAGCACCTCATGGAAACCTCTCAAAAATTGACCACATACTCGGTAACAAAACAAACCTCAACAAATACAAAAAAATTGGAATAACCCAATGTACCTTATCAGATCACCATGCTTTAAAACTAGAAGCCAACAGCAATACTAATTCCAGAAAACCCACAAACACATGGAAATTAAACAATGCTCACCTGAATCATCAATGGGTCAAGGAAGAAATAAAAGGGGAAATTAAAGACTTCCTAAAATTCAATGAAAATGACCACACAACATACCCAAATTTATGGGACACAATGAAAGCAGTGTTAAGAAGAAAGTGCATAGCACTAAATGCATACATAAAGCTGGAAAAATCCCACACTAGTGAATTAAGAGAACATTAGAAAACTTTAGAACAAAAAGAAGCAAACTCACCTAAGAGAACTAGATGGCAGGAAATAATCAAATTGAGAGCTGAAATCAACAAAATAGAAACAAAGAAAACGATACAAAGAATCAATGAGACAAAGAGTTGGTTCCTCGAGAAAATCAACAAAATAGACAAACCTTTATCAAAACTAACCAAAAAGCAGAGAGAGAATATCCAGATTAACAAAATCAGAAATGAAAAGGGGGATATAACAACAGACACAGAGGAAATACAGAGGATCATCAGGTCTTATTTTGAAAACCTGTACTCCACAAAAATGGAAAACATAAAGAAAATGGACAAGTTTCTGGATAAATATCACTTACCGAAATTAAATCAAGACCAAATAAGCAAATTAAACAGACCTATAACTGCAGAAGAAATAGAAACAGTCATCAAAAGTCTCGCAACCAAAAAACGCCCAGGCCCAGACGGTTTCAGAATTCTACAAGACTTTCAAAGAAGAACTAATACCAATACTCAAATTATTCCACACAATAGAAACAGAGAGAACATTGCCAAACTCTTTTCATGTGGCGACAATTACTAATACCCAAACCACAGAAAGACAATACTAAGAAAGAGAATTACAGATGAATCTCACTCATGAACACTGACGCAAAAATACTAAATAAAATACTGACAAATCGAATCCAAGAACACATCAGAACCATCATGCACCATGACTAAGTCAGCTTCATCCCACAGATGCAGGGATGGTTCAACATACGAAAATCTTTCAACATAATCTACCATATAAACAAGCTGAAAACTAAAACCACATGATCATCTCATTAGATGTCAAAAAGCTTTTGACAAAATACAACATCCCTTCATGATAAAGGTCTTGGAGAGAGCAGGGATACAAGAAACATACCTAAACATAATTAAGGCAATATACAGCAAGCCAACAGCCAACATCAAACTAAATGGAGAGAAACTCCCAGCGATTCCTCTAAAATTAGGAACAAGACAAGGTTGTCCACTCTCTCTATATCTATTCAATATAGTTCTTGAGGTCCTAGCTAGAGCAATAAGACACCAAAGGGAGATCAAGGGGATACAAATTGGAACAGAAGAACTCAAACTCTCACTGTTTGATAATGATATGATAGTTTACATAAGTGATTCCAAAAATTCTACCAAAGAACTTCTACAACTCATAAACACTTTCAGCAATGTAGCAGGATACAAGATTAACTCAAAAAAATCTGTAGCCCTCCTGTACACAGATGATAAAAGGGCTGGGGAAGAAATCAGAATCAACACCCTTCACAATAGCCACAAATGGCATAAAATATCTCGGAGTAACTATTACCAAACAAGTGGAAGACTTGTATGACAAGATCTTTAAATCTTTGAAGACAGAAATTGAAGAAGACACCAGAAAGTGGAAAGATCTTCCATGCTCTTGGGTAGGCAGAATTAACATAGTAAAAATGGCAATCTTACCAAAAGCAATCTACAGATTCACTGCAATGCCAATCAAAATGCCAGCAAAATTCTTTAAAGAACTTGAAAGAACGGTACTCAACTTCATTTGGAAAAGCAAAAAACCAAGAATACCCAAAACAATCCTGTACAATAAAAGAACTTCTGGAGGCATCACAATCCCTAACTTCAAGCTATACTACAGAGCTACAGTACTGAAAACAGCCTGGTGTTGGCATAAGAACAGACAGGAGGACCAATGGAACCAAATAGAAGACCTAGATATCAATCCACACATCTTTAAATACCTTATCTTTGATAAAGAAGAAAAAAATATCAAATTGAAAAGAGAAAGCATATTTAACAAGTGGTGCTGGCATAACTGGATATCAACATGTAAAAGAATGAAAATAGACCCATATCTATTACCATGCACAAACTCAAATCCAAATGGATCAAAGATCTCAACATAAAGCCAGCCACACTGAACCTTACAGAAGAGAAAGTGGGAAGTACACTTGAACGCATTGGCACAGGGAACCACTTCCTAACTATAACCCCAGCAGCACAGACACTGAGAGAAACAATTAATAAATGGGAACTCCTGAAACTGAGAAGCTTCTGTAAAGCAAAGGACATGGTCAACAAGACAAAACGACAGCCTACAGAATGGGAAAAGATCTTCACTAACCCCACATCAGACAGAGGTCTGATCTCCAAAATATACAAAGAACTCAAGAAATTGGACACCAAAAGATCACATAATCCAATAAAAAAAATGGAGTATAGACCTAAACAGAGAACTCTTAATAGAGGAATCTAAAATGGCTGAAAGACACTTAAGCAAATGCTCAACATCCTTAGTCATCAGAGAAATGCAAATCAAAACAACTCTGAGATTCCATCTTACACCTGTAAGAATGGCCAACATCAAAAACACTGATGACAACTTATGCTGGAGAGGTTGTGGGAAAAGGAAACACTTCTGCATTGCTGGTGGGAATGCAAGCTGGTACAACCCCTTTGGATGTCAGTGTGGCGATTTCTCAGAAAATTTGGAAACAACCTTCCTCAAGACCCAGTAATATCACTTTTGAGTATATATCCAAAAGATGCTCAATAGTTCCACAAGGACATGTGTTCAACTATGTTCATAGCAGCTTTGTTTGTCATAGCCAGAACCTGGAAACAACCTAAATGCTCCTCGACTGAAGAATGGATAAGGAAAATGTGGTACATTTACACAATGAGGTACTACACTGCAGAAAAAAGCAACAACAGCTTGAATTTTGCAGGAAAATGGATGGAAAATAATGAAAACATTATTTTGAGTGAGATAACCCAGATACAGAAAGACAATTATCACATGTAGACACTCATAGGTGGTTTTTAAACATAAAGCAAAGAAAGCCAGCTTAAAATCCACAATCCCAGATAACTTAGACAACAATGCAGACACTAAGAGAGACTTACATAGATCTAATCTACATGGGAAATAGAAAGTAGAAAAAGGTAAGAACTCCTGAGAAAATTGGGAGCATGGGAACCTTGGGGGAGGGTTGAAGGAGGGAGGGGAGATCAGGGATGGGAGCAGAAAAAAATGTAGATCTCAATAAGTATCAATAAAAAAACCCAGGATAGCCAAAATAATCTTGTACAATAAAGGAATATATGGAGACATCACCATCTCTGAAATCAAGCTCTATTACAGAGCTACAGTAACGAAAACAGCTTGGTACTGGCATAAAAACAGAGAGGTTGACCAATGGAATCGAATTGAAGACCCAGATATTAATCCACACACCTATGAACATCTGATTTTTGACAAAGAAGCTAAAATTATACAATGGAAAAAGGAAAGTATCTTTAACAAATGTTGCTCGCTTAGCCGGATGTCAACATGTAGAAGAATGAAAATAGGTCCATATCTATTGCCATGCAAAACACTCAAGTTCAAATGGATTAAAGACCTCAATATAAATCTGATCACACTGAACCTGATAGAAAAGAAAGTGGGAAGTAGTCTTCAATGCATGAGCAAAAGAGACCACTTCCTAAATATAACCCCAGTAGCACAGACCCTGAGAACAACAATAAATAAATGGGACCTCATGAAACTGAGAAGCTTCTATAAAGCAAAGGACACAGTCAATAAGACAAAAAGGCAGCTTACTGAATGGGAAAAGATCTTCACCAAGCCCACATCAGAAAAAGGACTTATCTCAAAATATATAAAGAACTCAAGAAATTAGACATCAAAATTCTA
Source organism: Ondatra zibethicus (assembly GCA_004026605.1). Lineage (NCBI taxonomy): Eukaryota > Metazoa > Chordata > Mammalia > Rodentia > Cricetidae > Ondatra > Ondatra zibethicus. Next base: position 123,519 of record PVIU01002487.1, on the reverse strand, counting down.
AATAACCCAATTTAAAAATGGGGTACAGAACTAAACAGAGAATTCTCAACAGAAGACTCTCAAATAGCCAAAAGACACTTAAGGAAATGTTCAACATCCTTAGCCATCAGGGAAATGCAAGTCAAAACAACTCTGAGATTTCATCTTACACCTGTCAGAATGGCCAAGATCAAAAACACCAACGACAGCTTATGCTGGAGAGGTTGTGGAGTAAGATGAACACTCATCCATTGCTGGTGGGAATGCCAACTTGTACAACTACTCTGGAAATCAGTATGGCCATTTCTCATAAAATTGGGAATCAGCCTACCTCAGGATGCAGCAATACCACTCTTGGGCATATGTAAAAGATGCTCAATCATACTATAAAGACATTTGTTCAGCTATGTTCATAGCATCAATATTTGTAATAGCCAGAACCTGGAAACAACCAAGATGCCCCTCAACCAAAAAATGGATCAAGAAAACGTGGCACATTTACACATTAGAGTACTACTCAGTGGAAAAAAAATGACATCTTGAATTTTGCATGCAAATGGATGGAACTAGAAAACACTATCCTGAGTGAGGTAACCCAGACCCAAAAAGATGAATATGGTATGTACTCACTCATAAGTGAATACTAGTTTTAAACAAAGGATATTGAACCTATAGATCATGATCCTAGAGAAGCTAAGTAATAAGGTGAACCCTAAGAAAAACATATATAGATCCACCTGGAAAGTTGAAATAGACAAGATCGCCTGACAATTTTGGGAGCATGGGATTGCGGGGATAAGGGAGGGTGGAAGGGAAAGAGGAAGAGAGAAGGGGGGCGAGGAGAACTTGAGAGAATGGGATAGTAGAGATGGAGGAAGGACAGAGAAGAGAGCAAGGAAAGAGATATCTTGATTGGGGGAGCCATTATGGGGTTAGCAAGAAACCTGGCTCTAGAAAAATTCCCAGGAATCCACAAGGATGACCCCAGCTAAGACCCTAAGCAACAGAGGAGAGGGGGCCTGAATTCTGCCTTGCCTTTCGTCAGATTGATGAATATCTTAAATATCACCATAGAACTTTCATCCAGCAATTGATGTAAACAGAGGCAGAGACTCACACTGGAGCACTAGCCTGAGCTCCCAAAGTCCAGCTGAAGAGTGGGAGGAGTGAGAATATGAGCAAAGAGGTCAAGACCATGATGGGTACACCCACTGAAACAGTCTACCTGAGCTAATGGGAACTCACCAACATCAACCGGACTGGGAAGGAACAAGCATAGGACCAAACTAGTCCCCTCTGAATGTGGGTGATAGTTGCATGGCTGGGGCAGACTGAAGGGTCAAGGGCAGTGGCACCAGGATTTATCCCTACCGCTTGTACTGGCTTTTTGAGAACCTATTCTCTTTGTATGTATACCTTGCTCAGCCTAGATATAGTAGGGAGGGCCTTGGACCTTCCCCAAAGCAATGTGCCTTACCCTCTCTGAGGAGTGGATGGGTTTGGGATGGGAGGATATGTGGAGGGAATAGGAGGAAGGGAGGGAGTGGGAACTTGAACTGGTATGTATAATGAAAAAAGATAGCTTGCTTTCTTTTAAAAAAAATAAAATTTAAAAAAGATTGTTATCAGATAGTTATTGGGTGTGGATCACAGCAAAACTGGTGTTTTCCTGAGAACAGTAGCGTGTCTTCTATTTTGGCCTTTTGTTGAACTACACATGACCCCTTGGAAATTCCTTCTTCATGAGGCCATCATTCAGGATGTAGCTCAGGACAATACAGTATAAGACCATCTTTTTATTCAATGTCTAGAACTGGAAGGTCTACAAAAAAAAAAAACAAAAACCAAAGTATATAGGGGGCCTTGTAGGAATAGGACATAGGAAGATGAGAGTTCAGTTGCAGCAAGAGACCCCAGAATTTTGAAGATGCCAGTGCAGAGGCTGACCACCAAGAACAGCAGCAGCAGTGGAGGGGAGCCAGCCAGAGCCTAAAAGACAAGCTGTGTGTCCTGCAGAAGGCAGACCTGGAGAAATGACCCAAGCCCTCTGGAGGAATCCAGAAGATCATGAGTGAATTCCAAATGACTGGACATTATTTACACTGTTGAAGTTTGGTTTTGCTTTGTACAGATTGTCATGGTGCCCTGGTTCTTGAAAAACTTTTTTATTGTTTTTATTGAGCTATACATTTTTCCCCGCTCCTTTCCCTTCTTCCCCCTCCCCTTTTACCCCCTCCCATGATCTCCATTCTCCCAATTTACTCAGGAGACCTTGTCTTTTGCTACTTCCTATGTAGATTAGATCCATGTATGTCTCTCTTAGGGTCCTCTTTGTTGTCTGGGTTCCTGGGATTTTGACTTGTAGGCTGTTTTTTTTTTTTGGCTTTATGTCTAAAAGCCACTTATGAGTGAGTACATATTATATTTGTCTTTATGGGTCTGGGTTACCACACTCAATATGATGTTTTCTAGTGCCATCCATTTGCCTGCAAATTTCAAGATGTCATTATTTTTTCTGCTGTGTAATACTCCATTGTGTAAATAAATGTACCATATTTTCCTTATCTATTCTTTGGTTGAGGAGAATTTAGATTGTTTCCAGGTTCTGGCTATGACAAACAAAGCTGCTATGAACATAGTTGAGCACATGTCCTTGTGGCATGATTGAGCATCCTTTGGATATATACCGAAAAGTGGTATTACTGGGTCTTGAGGAAGGTTGTTTCCTAATTTTCTGAGAAACTGCCACACTGACATCCATAGGGGTTGTACCAGCTTGCATTCCCACCAGCAATGCAGAAGTGTTCCCTTTTCCCCACAACCTCTCCAGCATAAGTTGTCATCAGTGTTTTTTGGTCTTGGCCATTCTTACAGGTGTAAGATAGAATCTCAGAGTTGTTTTGATTTGCATTTCTCTGATGACTAAGGATGTTGAGCATTTGCTTAAGTGTCTTTCAGCCATTTGAGATTCTCTATTGAGAGTTCTCTGTTTAGGTCTTTACCCCATTTTTTTATTGGATTATTTGTTCTTTTTAAGACCAACTTCTTGAGTCTTTGTATATTTTGGAGATCAGACCTCTGTCTGATGTGGGGTTAGTGAAGATCTTTTCTCATTCTGTAGGCTGTCGTTTTGTCTTGTTGACCATGTCATTGCTTTACAGAAGCTTTTCAGTTTTAGGAGGTCCCATTTATTAATTGAGAAACAAGGTGCTTTTAAAACCCTAAGGGACACAGCAAAGCTGAGCATCTATCTGCAGTCAACAACCACCTGTGTGTATGTGTCCCCCTGAGATGCATACACTGACACCTGTGTGTGTCCTGAGATGCATACACTGACACCTGAGTGTGTGTGTGTGTGTCCTGAGATGCATACACTGACACCTATATGTGTGTGTGTCCTGAGATGCATACACTGACACCTGAGTGTGTGTGTGTGTCCTCTGAGATGCACACACTGACACCTGATGTGTGTGTGTCCCCTGAGATGCATACACTGACACCTGAGTGTGTGTCCTGAGATGCATACACTGACACCTGTATGTGTGTGTGTCCTGGGATGCATACACTGACACCTGTGTATGTGTGTGTGTCCTGAGATGCATACACTGACACCTGTGTGTGTGCGTGTGTATCCAAGATGCACACACTGACACCTGATGTGTGTGTGTGTCCTAAGACACATACACTAACACCCGTGTGTTTGTGTCCCGAGATGCACACACTGACACCTGATGTGGATGTGTGTCCTAAGATGCATACACTAACACCCATAGATGCATACACTGACACCCAAGTGTGCGTGTAGGTATGTCTGTGTGCATGTGCATGTGTGTGTCCTGAGATGCATACACTGACACCCAAGTGTGCGTGTAGGTATGTCTGTGTGCATGTGCATGTGTGTGTCCTGAGATGCATACACTGACACCCAGGTGTGTGTGTAGGTGTGTGTATGTGTGTGCATGTATGTGTGTATGTCCTGAGAAGCATACACTGACACCCAGGTGTGTGTGTGCATGTGTGTCCTGAGATGCATACACTGACACCAAATATGTGTGTAGGTGTGTGTGTGTCTGCTGAGATGCATATACTGACACAATATGGGGGGATTCAGAGGTGGAACTCTGAGGAAAAATTAGATCATGAAAGCAGATCCATTACGGATGAGATTAGTAGCCTCATAAAAGGAAACTTCAGGTTCCTTCTGCTCTGAGAGGACACGGGGAGAACACAGACCCTCATCTGACACCAAATCAGCCAGTAATCTGACACTAGACTTGCAGCCTCCAAAACTGTGAAAAATAAAATTCTGTTTTCTGTGCCATTTGGTCCATGGATTTTGTTACAGCAGCCCAGACAGACTAAGCATCTAGTAAATACTCACTGCACTAGCAAACCAAAAGCAACTGTATGACCATCAGGTCCAGTTAAGAAAACCTTTCAAAAAAAGCATGTATTCCTGTTTTCTGTCATTGAAGAAATTTTAGATCCTTGAGATAATAAACCAGCGATCTGTATGAAACTTATGCCTGTAAAGATGTTAAACTCTAATATATCTCCAAGAACTGTGGTTCTCGAAAGTGAAATGACCAATAAGCAAGCAGATGAGTGCCCGACCCAGTACTTACAAGAGAATGTGTGCAACAATGGCGTCCACATCAAATAAGGTGTCAGTGGGGAATTCTCTAAGCAGTATGCTGCCCCTAGAAAAAGTTTTAAGAACACGTTATTGAAGCACCTCTTACACTCCAATTTGCTTGCCTATTTAACATTAAGTTCTTTGATATCAGAGCCTGTGTCTTGTCTGTGTACCCCAAACACCTATCAGACTGCTGGTACACAATATTCAAGTATCTACTGAGGATACACTCAAAGAAATATGTTCATTTTGAAAAGTTTAGGACCTACACTTGGAAAAAACTGGTAAAGGAACAAATCCAAATCCAAAGAGACTTCTATTAACATCTCCATCAAACACAGGTTTCCAGATTGGCTTGGGAAGGAAGCAAGCAGGTGAAAGAGAGAAAAGTCTGTCTCTACTTGGCAGGCCACATATCCAGGAGAAGACGACAGACTCAACAGTAGAAGAACCAAGACAATAGTAGACAGATCCCTCAGGAGGAAAGGGTTCCCAATATGGAGCTGGCAGAGCCACACAGAACACTGAGCCTGCTCTGTGCTTCTTGCCCGATATTCCAAGTAGGAATTCACGTAAGGTTCTGCAGCTTTTGTAGAGAAGGAAATTAAAGCTTGGAAAGGCTAATGGTAACTCTACTCCTTGGACTTTCTACTGAACTTCCTAAGTCATCACTGAAGACCACGTTATTCTAGCCTAGTGATGTGCTATGTACTTTTAACTAGTCTAAAACTACTGCTTTGCATTAGTAGGCCACACTCAAAGAGAATTTACCTGAATAAATATGCTTTCATCAAACCCTCTTCTTTCCCACAATACCTTGATGCTTCTTCGTGGACACAGTTAACCTGTAAGAGATCATATTCAAGGTTTAAGGTATGCATTACAGGGTCAGGCTTCACGGTAAAGAAAACAAGGAGAACAAAACATTACCACCTGTCTCCAGCTAAGGCCTGCCCCTCACTTTTCCTGACTCAATGCTTTCACTGCTCACTTGAGCTCGAGGAAACCACAGAAAGGAACTCAAAGTGATACTTAATTTCCCACAAGTTTACATTTAACTCAATTTTGCAAAGCAATCAGGAGGTAAGGAGGTAAAACAGGAAGAAAATGCTTACGACAAGATAAACAACCACACAAGAAACTCAAAAAGCAGAGGCTGAGGGTGGAGTTCGGAGGCAGAATGAGTACTCAGCTGGAGAACTTAAGCGGGGTCTATGACAACAGCTCTGCGCCTGTGCACAGGTGTGTCCAGTAAGTGCTGATGGTTTCCTAATCCAATTCCATCAACCCCTTTACTTTTATTAACAGAACCACACTTTTAAGAAAAAAATAAAGTCTCATATTAGAAATTTTTTTAGCCTCCACAGTTAAGTCAGGATGGCCACAGGGTAAACATGGCATTAGGAGATATCACTGTGTGAGAATTCATTGACAGTCCTCAAAAGGAGACTGAAAGCGCTCTCAATAAGAAGTCTAGAGTACCAGTGGTAATCGCAAGCACGGGCACCTTTACACCATTCACTAAAATTGTGCAACAGAATGATAAACCAAGTGTCCAGTGTTACAGGAGCCACAGCAAGGTCAGACAGCACACAACCCAGATTTACGTGAGGAAATGTCAGACCAGTCATGAACGTAAGACGGAAGGTGAGAGGGCACAAAATAAGGAAGCAGGAACATAGGTACAAGCCAAGGATGAGGACAGGGAGGAAAGTCATGAAGACCTAAGAGGAAGGAAAACTACGAACAGTGACTGTGTGCACACATCACCACACATAAGCAAGCCATGAGGAGAGCACACACATTTCCAGCTAGAGAGAGAAACGGCCACCAATGTAACTAACTTAAAGGCTGGAGAGGCAGTTATTTTATTTGAATTTGGTTAAGGATTTTGTTTGCTTTGATGGAATGGGATTTTTGTTCTTGCTAGTTTAATTTATTTATGCAGAATTTAAGGAAACAGAAAGAAATGTTTGCCAAAAAAAATTTAAAAGGGGAACTGACAGGAAAGACATAAGAAACAGAAAATGAGAATCAAGTCAGCTGTAACCAAAAGAACTCTAGTGAACATCTTCTTAACTTTGAAGTCCAAAGAATAGGAATGCTTGATGTTATGACAAGAGGTCACGTCCTCATTCACTAGCATGTGAAGAGCTACCTTTATGTTAGCCATTGGGGATACAGCAAAGTCCCAAACAAAAAACTTTGTTTTGAACATACATTATAAAGCAATAAACACTAAATAATCAATATATAAAGTTAAGTACCATACATAAAAAGGGGGCAGAATATACCAGACCATTTGAGATAATCAAGGAAAGCTTCCCTGTAGGACAAATAATAAAAATCCAGAGACAGATATTGGGGTTTAAGACAAAGATCAGAAAAACAAAACAGCCAAGCCAGTAAAGAAGTATCACCTCTACCAAGGCTGGGTGACTGCAGACTGAGCCCTGAGCCTCTGTCTCCTCCCATCTCATATTCCCCTCTAGCACTAGGATTAAAAATGTGTGACTCCTGAGTACTGGGATTAAAGGTGTGAGCCACCACCACCAGGATCTGTTTCTGCATTGATCCTGTGTAGCCCAGGGTGGCCTTGAACTCACAGAGACCAACCTGCCTCTGTCTATCAAATTCTGGCATTAAAGGTGGGTGCCACCACTGCCTGGCCTCTAGTGACTTAGTTTTATCCTCTGATCTTCAGGCAAACTTTACTTATTAAAACATAAATAAAATACCACTATATTTCCCCTTTTTATCTAAAATAAAAAGACTATAACTAATATATGAAAACTATATACAGTAAGTACAATAACTATATACAATATATACAGGCTAAGTACATCAACAATGTCTAGTCCATTTGCATTTAACAAATTCAGAGAAAATATTCCCTATCCATCCTATTGTGTCTTGTTGAGTCCAAAGTCTTGTGCCTAATTTACTTTCTATCATAATTTGCTTTCTGCATCTGGTAAACAAGGAAAACTGTAACTATCTAGTCTTCAACTCCCTCAAAGACCCAAGAAGGAAATGACATTAACTGACAAAGCAGGAAGTACGAGCAAGACACTTCCAAAAATTGTGAGAAAAGACAGAGACAGCTGTATGCAGGCTGGCTACAGTTCCTCTGCAATGTTGGGGACATCCATCTTCAGCCCACAGGCCTAGAATATCTGACAGACTTTCTACGAAGCAGAATTTCTGAAGTTGTCCCACCTCATCTGGGCAAAGGTTTGGCAGTCACTCTCTTTTGTGCTCTGCTTGTCCTATTAGGACAGCACACTGTCAGCAGTTGAGGCAAGAGCACTTTCTTGCCCAGTGGCTTATTTTTGCCACAAAGAAAGCAAACTCCATGTGGAGTTTCTTCAATGCCCATCATCTTTTCTGAAGTAGATTGGTGTTGCCAGGAGCAGACATGTTTCAATGTCATAAAAAAGAAGAACCTATGCTATTAAAACATCTTAAATACCATATTCTGTATATCTCTGAAGTGTTTGATGATGACCTGTGCATCTAAAATATATGTTTGACCTTGAAAACATACCTAATATGACTACAAGTTCTGTTGTAATAGGTGACTAATTATTAACCTGCATTTCTTTATTATCCTAAATAGTTGGTAGTAATAATTTCCAATAACTAAAATTTTTGATACATTGTTAAATGAGCTGTATAGGTACAATATCTTGAACAAGATTAGAAACATATGTACAGTCTGTTTTAACAAAATTAATCTCAAATTTATATCAATATACAAAATTTGTATACAATATATAAAAGACCAATCCAATGTAAAACATTTAAAGCTCGTAGTTGCTTTTTAAAAGTAGATTCAATAATCTACCTTTTTATCTTATCATAGCTATATCCTTCCTTTTTTCTTTTCAAAGTAGATTCAATAATCCACCCTTTTATCCTATCATATCTATATCCCTTTTTTCTTTTCAAAACAAAAAAAAACTCAAAAATTACCAGCACCCTCAATCAGCAGGAAGTAGCCTAAAATCAATGCTCACATTCCCCCACCCCCAAAAAAAATGAATTATGGATGTTTGTGTTTGTTTACCGTGTTGGTTATAAGTTGTTATGGATAATGGTCAGGAAAAAAGCTAAACAAAGAAGATTAGATTCAGGGTTTTTGTTTTGAAAAGAAAAAGGGAAATGCTGGGGGATAATGCTCTTGTACTCTATAAAGATTTGTCACTCATTGCCTTACTAAAACACCAGGCAGGAAGTATAGGCGGGGTGACCAGACCAGGAGAATTCTGGGAAGAGGAATGACAGAGAGTCAGTCACCAGCCAGATGCAGAGGAAGCAAGATGAGAATGCCTTACTGAGAAAAGGACCAAGCCACATGGCTACACATAGATAAGAATTATAGGTTAGTTTAAGTTGTAAGAGCTACTTAATAGCAAGCCTGAGCTAATAAGCCAAACAGTTTATAATTACTATAAGCCTCTGTGTGTTTCTTTGGGACTGAACGGCTGTGGGACCAGACAGGACAAGAACTTCTGTCTACACTTCCCTGAGAAGGTAACACTGGCACTAAGAGCAGAAGGGAGACACACACACATATAAATGTGTGACTGAGGAGGAAATACTTTGGCAGGCCCAGGGAACAGAGAAATGAACTGTGTGCTTCAGAAACATAAAGAAAGTAGGGGACAGAAAATGAATGACAGATAAGGTGGTCTCTGTGACACTCAGGATGTAATCTACTGTGACTGTAACGAGCAGCCTGCCATCAGACACATCCGACCACACACAGGGGGCTAAGAGTGAGAGGAAACTGCCAGTTAGTAGGACAGCAGCGTGGTCCCTCGGTGATATGATGGCCAGGAGAGCGAGAGTAGATGAAGTACAAGAGCAGCTGAGTTTGAAAAGGTTCATGAACTGGTTAGGAGAGAAAGAGAAGGCTTTCAAAGATGACTAAAGGGGCTTTGTTTTAAAGACCAACTTGATACAGTCACAGAGCTTTATTTTGGTTATCATTTGTATAATGCACCTTTTTCCCTTCATTTTCCTTAAAATTGTGTGAAGCCTTTATTTTAGACACATTTTTAAATAGTATAAAGTTGAACTTGGTTATTCTGTCTACATTGAGAATATTTCTCTTAGCCAGAATATTTAATCCACTTATATATTTCAGCTCCACCCAGCCTGGAGGAGCTATTGGTAGCTAGTGGTGGCCAAGAGAGAGGCAGCCATTTTCTTCAGTGTAATAGAGGGAAAATGCTCTATTAAATAAATCCTGACTCATTATCATTCAAGCAAGCTAATTAAACTCAGAGCAAGTGCGCACGCACGCACACACACACACACACACACACACACACACACACACACAAAGACGTCTATATTTTGGTGTTTCCTTCATCTACCTGTCTCTGACAATTTTAATTTTTGAGGACATTCTCAAATGCTACTCTTCTCCAACACCACTGTGACTTTCTCTCAGCATTCAGAAAGAAGCCTTCATTTCTTCAAAAGTAGGACTAGATTTATATAGCTCTTATTACAATGATTACATCCTTCTAGGGACTAAGATAATCTGTAAATGTGATATATGCTCATATTTACAATATGTCCCTTCCAAAGAAAAGGACTAGGTCTTGGTCATCTAAAGAACATTCAATACAGTAAACTCATTTCACTGTCATAATTATTTGCAATTTCTTATGTGGCAAGGACTGAGCTAAATGTTCAGGATGGGCCTGTGATTTATCATCTTCTCTAGAGAAATCTGTGTTCTCAACCACAAAAGTCAAAAGTTTAAAGCTCTATCAGTAAGTACAGCCTAAGCGTAGATCCTAATATTCTCCTCCAGTTACACAATTCTAGGTTCTTCTATACCTGTAACTAGACGAACAGCACAGTCATGCCTTTGAGTATCATGCAATTACTATTTCATTTCTAAATTTTATTTTTATTTTATGTCCATGAGTGTCTGCAAACATGTATGTGTACCACCTGGAGATGGTGGAACCAGAAGAGGGCATCAGATCCCCTGGAACTGGAGTTACAGATGGTTTTGAGATGCCATGAAGATGTTAGGAACTGAACTAGTTCCAACACAACAGCAGCTGGTGCTCCTAACCACTAAGCATATCTATCCCACCCCTTCTGGATTTTTGTTTAAATTTTTACCCAGAATTCACAATAAATCAATGTTGGTAACATCCTAGAACAGACTCAGTAAGTAAACAAAGCTAGCTGACAGAAAGAATTGGCACACCTAAAAGATGGAGTCTGTGGTGTGACTGGGTTTTGTAAGGTACACAGACAGTCCTAACTTCCTGTAGGACGTCTACTGTAGACACTAAGAGGGACAACAGTCACCTCTGGGAGAAAGGCAGTAGTTGAACTGAGAAGGAATAGCTAGTAGACACTAACCTGAAAGAATGACAGTCACTGGGAGACATCTCTGTAAAGTCTCAGGTAATGAAAGTTAGATGTTACCCAATCCAATACATGTAGAAATTGCCCATAAAACTCCATAGCAAATTCAAATTTTTTTGGAAAAAAAATTATATTTTCAAATTGACTTGTTATAATTTATAAAACCTTACCATGAGCTTGAAAATACCCTGACAGAACAGGTTATGAAACACAATCAAGTTCTCACAGCTAGAGATTTAGCCAGCTTTTTTTCTCTCCACGTACTGTTACTTAATCATCTGAAACTGTGCTTAGGTAAGAAGCAAGAAAAAACAAACATTTTTTTTCTCGGTTTGGGAAAAGGTATGAAGCTAATGTGTTTTTAGATATACAGCCTTAGGCCATACTGTTGTAAATGTCTGTTACTGATATTCTATTGACATAAATATCTGTCTACCTTTGAGACAGAAATCCCATGATCCTGGAGAGGCCTAACAGCTTCTTTAAGTTCTTCAAGAAACACAGAGTTACTTAGCGAACCTAAAAAAGAAATGTTGAATAAATATTTGTGAATCTCCTTTTTTAAAACAAATATTTAAAATTAAAGGTAAAATCTGAACACACAAAAATATTATGTGACTAGACTTCAAAATGACAAGTAAACACATCCAGTCACATATTTCCTACTGTTTCTTCATTCTTCTCTTATCACAATAAAATTTTGTAAATTACCTTTAAAACTTCTTATTAAAGCATATGATAAAAAAATAAGTTCAAGCTGGGTGGTGATACCTTTAATCCCAACACTTCGGAGGCAGAGGCAGGTGGATCTCTGTGAGTTCCAGGACAACCAGGGCTGCACAAAGAAACCCTGTCTTGGAAAAAAAAAAGTTTAAATCTAATGTGGCATTATTCCTTCTAGAATAACACCATATACACAGTTTGTATATGTACACACATATACAAAATCCAAAATGACTGTAACATCCCAAATCATAATTATAATTAAAGAATGAATAGAGACGTGAATTCATTTTGGTAATTCCAATACAGCTCTGTACTGTTAATAGCATAAAGACCTAAATAAAACCATCACAATTACATACAATAGTCATGCTAATTAATTCCGTATAATTAATGACACAGCCAAAAATATGGAATACTAAGCTAAAGCTACATAGCCAATTTTTATAAAACTGCAAAAATAACTACATGTAAAGAATAAAAAAGTGTTCTTCCAGAAATGACTACATGAAATCCAGATGGCTGGACTGTGTTTGCTATGAAGTAAGCACATGTGTAAGCCATCTCATCCTCATCCTACACTTAGAAGGCAATCGCTACTGCATCGTAGCTGATGAGGAAAGAAACAGCTCAGGTGCTTGGATTCTTCCAAGCAGGCAGATCACAGGACAACTTTACAGCACAATACTATCACACCTGACAGAAGTCCCCACTGACTGTGGTGACGAGAGTGAAATACCTATCACAAGAGCCCTGAATGAATTTTAAAAGATACCTACCAACTTGACAAAAATAAGCTAAGGAGGCTTTTCCTGGCTGCAGTGTGCTGAAATATTGCTGAGGACTCAGTTCTGGGAGGGTGTCTTCAGCTGACTTGGAAAAACTACACATCAAAACCAATACAACCCCAGCCCTAAATACTCCGTTTCCAGAAGACATCATGATCAGGGGCTGGATACGTGTGCCAGGAGACGAGCCTGTCTTCTTCAGTGCTCTGCTCTACTGCCTGAAGCACACCTGGCACAGAGGAGAAGATCCACAAAGTTCTGTTAGATGAATTTATTCAATTAAGTTAAAGACACCAGATGAAGACTTAAATCACTTGATTTTGCTAGAACTTTGTTTCCTTTTCTGAAGGGGAATGATATATGAGGAGGTGATAATACTTCTATTTCATTTTATTTTTCACACTGCTGTGGATTGTAGAGTTAAAGGAAGTACTGTATCACTAAGCTAGCTCCATTCCCAGGCTTTGGAGCAGGTGTGTGCTTCTGTGTGTTGTTGTTGATTTTTGAGTTTGGTTTTTCTGAGACAAGGTTCTAGTTTGTAGCCTGGATCACCTCAAACTCACAGCACCCCCTTATTGCCTTTTGAGAGCTTGGATTGCAGTCATTCAATATCATACTCAGCTTGATTTTTGATAATTGCAAAAGAAATCTAGGATATCTACAAAATGCTTACATTGTACAGCTATCTACTGCAGTATATTAAACTGACAATTTTTAACATTCTTAAATTAATTAAAAATATTACCTAGTTCTGTGTTTTTTAATTTTCTGTGTTAGACAATGAACTCAAAGCCTTGTACAAGTTAGACAAGCACTCTACCACTGATCTTTAGCCCCAGCCATCTACTCTGAAGTCAGGGTGTCACTCACTGTCCATGCTGGCCTTGAATTTATAATCTTCCTGCCCCAGCCTCCTGAGCAGCTGGAAGTACAGGCCTATACCACCAAGCCTGACTCTACTCATTTTTAAAATTAGACATTTTGTTTGACCCATTTATAACTAAGGTATGACAAATACTCCAGCAACTGCTAAACACCATTTGGCTGGGAAAAAGACACCCAAACTCTGCTATAGGTTCACTACCTTTTAAATCTCCTGCAAGTGATCTACTCACATTATGCAAGAACATTGTTTTTAAACATATGTCTACCTTAATGCTTAAGACATACTATTTTACTTATTTTACACTGCTTATACCCAATTTGGTCTGCCCATCCTCCCGTCACCTTTCTTGGTATACTTACCACTTTCCTCTTTGGCCTGTTGTCAGTTTTGTCTGCTATTCTGCAGTTTTACTTTGTTTTTCTTGAACAACTCTGGGAGTTTTTCTATTGATGATCTATACTGTCAAAATTTGAAAGATAGTTTAGTCAAGCAATTTACTACAGAACTACATTCCCAGCCTCTAGGGAAATTAAGATAATCTTAAAAACTACCAAATTTACAAAGAACAAAATTACACTCTCAGGTATAGGTGAGAATTTTCATCTTTTAATCTGAAATAAGACCTCTATATTTCAAACACAAGATCATTATTTTAAAATAGGCAAGGAAAACAGCAAAAATTATTTCTATATACCTCTAAGAGTAAGGGCAGAATTTTTCAGCAAAGATGACTTATGAAGAAATCATTAAAGCCTTGGCTACATGCTCATTCAAGATTATCAACAAGACAGTTCTCCCTAGAGAGCAGGTGTTCTTTAAAAAAATGAAACTAATGACTCATGAACTACTTAATATTTCTGAAATTCATTAGACCCTGTTACTATCACTGCACAGATTTGCCTTTCAGCTTTTAATTCTGAGTTAAGTGTTTAAAAGCTCAAAGTAAAATGAGAAGTGACAGCTGTATATAAAAATGTCACCTTAATGATACCTAATTAAAAGGTATCTTTGACATTAAAATTGCTTATACATTCTAGCCACTGTAACCAACCTATTCCAGGGCTACTTTATATTAATGGGAACATTTTAAAAATAGGTCACCTACTATTTCCTTTGTATTCTGGAGGAAACTGCATGTATTTCTGTGGCTAAGGGAATAACTATAGAGCATTCATTCCTATATGAAATAGCAATAACCTAATTAAACCGCAAAGTATTAGGTTAAATTACAACTAAAAGATCAAACATCAATTATTTCTTGTCTTGAGGTTACAATTCAATTACTTTAGCACAAATTGGACAGTAGAGTTGGTACGCTGTTTCTCTCCCCCCAACACACTTTGCAGCTCTGAAACTTCAGATGCCTTTTATCTAACTGGACAGATGAGATTACATGTGTGAAAGTGCTGTGCAATTGATCCGTTAGTGACCAGAGACAGGAACGTATCAGTCATCTCTCAATCCTTCCACCTTCAATAATATCTGACTATTTAAAAATTACATAAAGCACAAAGTATATGGGGTTCACTAGGTACCTGGTCAGGAGCCACGACAGAAGTACAAGGGGTGATAGGGGGCAGAAGGCTTACTTACTATATTTCACAACACCAAAAGCCACAGTGTTGAAAATAGGTGTCCATGTCAAAACACACAATTACCGATTGAGAGCAATTATCTCTAAAGAAAAGAAAACTGAGGCAAAGATAAATATCAAGGCAACTTTTGAAGCTCACAAAACATTTCTTTTTTTTTTTATTTTCTCAGCTTTTTCAGACATGATCTTACTACCCTAGCCTGGCTTCATCGTGATCCTCTGGCCTCAGCCTCCAGAGTTCCAGAGTGCTGGGATTACAGGCATGAAACGTAATCACACCTGGCTCACATCACTTCCTTAAGTAAAATCACCTCATTTTTATTTTGAAAGCTATTATTTATATTCTCCTCTTTGTTCAGATCTTACACTCTTTCACCTTTCTTTTCTGCATGTAAATAAACTTCCATAGCTTCTATTATTAATCTAATCTACCCCACCCAGCTACAAAACAATGGACAAACCCATCCTTGGAAAATAAAAAGCATTTGCTCAGAGTCTTGCCCTCCTTACACAAGGATCTTTAAACTAAAGGATAGAGAACGTGGGTGGGAAAGACTATAAGCAATCAAAGAGTAAAAACAAAGATAGGGAAGACATTTAATCACACATACACACACACACATACACACACACACACACACACACGCGCGCCTAGTAACTAGAAAGAGTACTAAGAAGCAGTGATTGAAGCTTCAAAAATCTATACACCTCCACAAACTGATGAGAACCACAGGAGAAATGTGACCTGGCTCCTCGGGTGTTGTGGATCCTGAGTTCCTGGGGTAAAGAAGGCTTCACCGAGCTTCCTCATTCCACCTCTGCTGAGGTTGTTTATGACACCATACGATTTCACTGTGGGGAGGGGAGGAAAAGAGGAATATCAGGCAACAAAAGTCACCAGAAGTGCTCAAAATGGTAGCTATCTTGTCCACATGAACACAACACCAAGAACCCCTAGCTAATGTGTCGTGAGCTTCAGGAAATCTTGTGACATTTTAAGCCATCAAGATTTGAGGAACTACTTCTGTAGCATAAACTTCTCTGTCCACTGACACACAGGCTATAAATGAGCAGTTGCCTTAACAAGAACTCTCAAACACTGGCTAGGAGATCAAGCAGAGCTCAAAACTGGTCTGGGCCTCACAAGAGGTTTATCAGACACTGATGATCAAAAACTGAACCACATCAAGTTGATAAAGTTGTGGCTACAGTAATCTGGAGACGACAGTAGCTAATGGATCGACAACGAGTGTTGCCAAGATTCTTGCAGCTAATCAGCTTATTTCAAGCACTGAGAGAGGGGCTTGAAAACAGGATATTCATACTGATTAGTAGCCGCTGTTGGTTTTATCTGACAAGGAATGCAAGCACCAGCAAAGGCAGGCAATCTACAAACATAAACCCTGAGTCAGACCCACGCTGTTCCATGCGCAAAGAAGCATGCTGATCAAACCACTCAGCCTCAAAAAGAAGTCACATGCTCCAAGGCCAGTTTAGATGTGGCTCAGATTATAAGACTCTCATAGCTTTTATCTCTCTCACAGGAGGAAGCCAGAGGCCATGGAGAACTGCACTCTCGGGTACACAGAATGTGAACTGCTCGCTGCTGATCTGTACTGAATAAGTGCTGCGTAGTCAAGTTCTCTGAAGAAACTGCATCTCTGTAAAGACCCTGCAGCATGCTTGCGTAGAACACCAGGAAAGATGGAGCATCATAAAACAAGAACCAAAATCGTCTTGCACTATCTCTTGCCCCTTGCAATCAACACTTACTATCCCACTTTGTGTCTGGCTTAACACATTTAAGGTCCAGAATGTAGACAGCCTGCACCAACCCTAAAACTAATGAGATAAAAGAAAGCACCTAAATGCTACAGATTCCCCTGCCTCATTATAGTTCACCTGATGACTCTGCCTGTAAGCCACTGAATAAACCCTCTGACTTATGGCTTTCTTTTCATTTTATCATTATAGTGCATGTATGTGCATGGTTATATACGGATGAGTGGTGACAACAGCCCCTGCCTGGTAAACTACTGGCCCAGAATGAGGAGGACAATACAGATCTTCAACCCCCAGCAACATGTACTTGGTGCGTGGAGGGTGGGGAAGCAACACTCTTCTTAAGCAGAGCATGGGAAAGGGGTTTATTTAGGAGAGGCTGGATTTTGGATGCTCCAGCAAATATTCTGCCTGCAAGAACACGCAATCTGTGATGAGATATTCACTCGGAGAACACAGGATTCCCTCTTAATCTTGCATCACTTTGACTGATTTGCTGCCAAATAACAACAGAAAAGGTAACAAATTACATGTAGTGACCCACTATACAGTCGTTTCTCACTTATTTAACGTTTATTTTTGTGTCTCTTGGTCTCAAATGAAGATAGCACCATCCGCTCCTACACACAAGCCTAATACAAGTGGACTATCACTCTAATTCTTCCATTCTGGACAATCACCAAACTATTGCTGCTCTCCCCCTTCCCGCCCTAAATTTTACGCCAAGGACACCTTTCCAAACTGCAGGTTTCAAAGAATCGCCTTTCCCTTGCAGAAGGCCTTAACATTCACCTCTTCCCAGTACCACCCGTGCGTAAGGTCCTTTTCCCAAGAGAATACTTACAGTTTCCGCTCGCACTTTACTTCATTCGAAGTCCTCGCCTCGTGTTCCTTCCTACTCGCGCAGAAAAAGGATATAAAATTAATGATGATAGATAAAGCAAAACCAGGATCCTTCGGCGCCCCATAAACAGGTGTGCTAACTCGGAAGCCGGAGCTCCGCAAGCAGCCTGCTGCGGACCTGCACGCAATCCTGCAGGCAGACTCTCGAGGCCCGCTGCCACCCACCTGCCGGAGACGAGCGCGCAGGACCTCAGGGCAAGGAGCTGAACCACCTCCGAGGACAGCACTTCCCGCCACCCGGGAGGAGGAGGAGCCAGAAGGCGTGGCAGCGGCTGGTTCCCAAGGCAGCCCGCAAACGACAACGCCTACCTGAGAGAGCTCGCCGCCCACGGCCGCCTCCGCAAAATCGATCTTCAGGGCAAAAACAAAAAAAGAAAAAGAAAAGAAAAAAAAAAAAGAACCCGAGGCTCCGCCTTCTCCTCGTGCTCCTTACGTAAGAGATCCTCCAACCAATGAAAGGCCGACGGGGCGGAGCGAGAGCAAGCCTAGGTGACAGAATCTGGAATCCTCCCGCGGGCGCGAGCAGGTCTTACAGTTGCCGGGCCAATCAGAAACGTGAGTGGGGAGCGGGGCGGGGAAAAAGAGGGGGGAGGACAGCAGAGGCCCAATCAGGTGGCGGCATCCTGGAGTGACGGGCTCTGAGGCCCGTGGTCCTCCGAGCGCGGCACCCAGAGGGCGTGCCCACCCGGGCCAATCGCCGGCAGCCCACAGTGCGGAGCGAGCGCCTCAAATGCTCCGCTCTCTCAGCTGATTGTCTCCAGCCGAGAGTTGTTTTTCCGCTGCTGCGGAGTCGAGCGGCGGCAGGAGGAGCCGAGCCCCCGGGGGGCGAGCCCGAGGGCAGCGGCGGACACCGCACGGGCTGCGAGTCCTGTCACGGTGCTGCCCGGGGGCCGCAGGCTGGGGCGGGCGGGAGGTCCGGGGGACTTTGGGCCGCTTCCTTCCCGCGCTCTCTCGCCGCTGCTCGCGTCCCCTCATGAGGGTGTCAGTGCCGGGGCCGGCGCCAGCCGCGGTCCCCACGGCTGGCCGCGAACCCTCGACGCCCGGCGGGGACGCCGTCGCGGCCTCGGGTGCCGCGGTGCCAGGCTCGGTGCAGCTGGCGCTGAGCGTGCTGCACGCGCTGCTTTATGCAGCGCTCTTCGCCTTTGCCTACCTGCAGCTGTGGCGGCTGCTCCTGTACCGCGAGCGGCGGCTCAGTTACCAGAGCCTCTGCCTCTTCCTCTGTCTCGCGTGGGCAGCGCTCAGGACCACGCTCTTCTCGGCCGCCTTCTCCCTCAGCGGCTCGCTGCCCGTGCTGCGGCCGCCCTCTCGCCTCCACTTCTTCCCGCACTGGCTGCTCTACTGCTTCCCCTCCTGCCTCCAGTTCTCCACGCTCTGTCTCCTCAACCTCTACCTGGCAGAGGTAAGGCGGGAGGACCGGCGTGCGGGGGAGCGGGGCCGCCGGGATCCCCTCCCGCCGAGACCGTCGGGGGCGGGGGAGGGGCTGGGGGGAGGTGGCCGGAGAGCAGCCTGGGGACACTGAGGCACTCCGGTCTTTTCCCTCTCCCTCAACTTAAGCCGCTGATGGACTCGGTGCCTGAGAGGGTTGGAGAAGTGTGAGAGAGTATTGCGTGCCCCGACAACTTAAGACTGTGGGACACCCTTTGTTCAGTGTTCCAGACCTCCACGGTAAGGCGTCGGTGGCGACCACAGAGCGGCGTCGTAAGAAGTCACAGCTCCGGTGGCTCTGCTGGGGCTGGACCGGGTTGAGGGAGGTTGGGTGCTGAGGTAGCGGCAGCTCTGCCGAAGCTGGACCGCTGCCAGCCATTACGTCACCAGGCAGAGCTGTTCCTCCGCTATTGTTGCTGCGTTCCTTTTATTAGAAGCTTATAACCCCCCCCACACACACACACATATCCTTAACTATGACTCGATGCACCTTACACAAATTCTGATCGATCGCTACCCCAGCGGGGTGAACGATCAATAACCAATGCTGCGGGACAGTCGAAGGACCTCCATAAAGCCCTTAATGTTTGTCCCAGTTGCTGCTTGCTTTGGCGATTCAGCCAGTCTCTTACAGCATAGATAGCCGTTTGGAGGGGAGCGAATTAGAAGAAACAAGCGTAACCTATGCCTGTTGCAGAAACAAACCACGGAACTGTTTTTTGTTTTGTTTTTGTTTTTCAACAACTTGCTTAATAGCTGGAGTCTAATCACACCCCCTTTCTCTTTTTATGGGGAATTGCTGGTTGGATTGCATTGTTCTGCAGCGCTTAAGTATTTGACCCATTTCAAGACAGGTTTGGGGTGTGAGGTTGTCTATCATGTACATCAATGGTATTTAACCCTTAGTATTTTCAGGCTTAACCCCCAAAATTCTTCCTTTCCCTCAAAATAAAAGCTTAGGAAGGGAAGGAAAAGGTGACATCATACGCTTAATACTGACTAATATAGAACAGTATTGGTCTATGCAGCTAATCCTCTCAAAGGCTTTTGGAGGTGATAACAGTTCCAAGGAAAAGTTTTTTTCAAAGGCACTTTTGAATCAGATTAAGTATTTATATTTTCAACATAAACCAGTTCTTTTTCTTCCTTAATAGGGAAACAATGCACCATTTTAAAATCACAATTATAATTTCAGCTATTCACCACACTGAAAACAATTGTTAAGTAAAAAAAAAACAAACTTTATTTTTATTCTCCATCCTTTGGAAGGCCACACGATAGTACAAAAACCGAAACCTTAAGAAGCAAAAGTAAAATGCATATGCAATTATAAATCAAATAAACATGCTATAATGGTGTCATTATATGATGTTCTTATCCACTTGCTCAAACTGTCATAACATTTATAGATGAACTGCTACTGAGTTTTTCTTGACACCACTTCTAATAGAACATTAATAATTTCCCATCATCGAAGCCTTACTTTAGCTACAGATGCAGTTAATCTACCTGTAAATGATTAGAAGTCCATTTGCTGGGAGCATCAGATACCTTGTATGTCTGCCTCCCCCTCCACATACGCCTGGGCTTAAATTACATATGTGATTCATTGGGCCTTTCCAAGTGGCTGACCACCCTTTCACTTAAGTTGTAACACATGACCATAAAGTACACAATCTTACACATGCAGCTAGATGAGATTTTAAATATGTATACATCTAAGTTACCAACAGCCTGAGTAAGATACCTTGGATGTCTTACAGCAATATTTCTCAGTTTGTGGGTTGAGACCACTTTGGGGTTCAAGCAACCCATTCACAGGGGTCACCTAAGACCACCAGAAATCATTGATACATACATTGATTCATAAAAGTAGCAAAATTACAGTTATTAAGTAGCAGTGACAATAAATTGATGGGGGGGTCACTACAACATAAGGAATTGTACTAAAGGGTCACAGCATAAGGAAGGTCGAGAACCACTCCTTAAGGGTTCACTTGTATCTTCTACCAGTACCTCTTGCCCAAAGACAAATAAACTGGCCAAAACATTACAATAGGAAAAATATCAACTATATTTAAGCATAAAATTCTAAAAAGTATACTTCTAGAACTAAGAAATACAGAATATCCAGGTAGAATTTTCACATTTTTTAATCCCTTATATCACAAGTAAGGAAATATTAAAATCTGAAAGTCTTATTAAATGAATCACTTGCAGCCAGGCATGGTGGCTCATGCCTCTAATCCCAGCACTCAGGAGGCAGAGACAGGTGGATCTCTGTGAGTTCCAGGCCAGCCTGATCTAAAAGCAAGTTCCGGGACAGCCAGGCTGTTAGACCAAAGAAACCCTGTCTGGAAAACAACAAAGTATCACTTGTTTGTGTGATACACTTTTTGAAGGAAAAAAAAACCTTCTTATCCTAGAAAATACAATTTTCAAAATATTGTACTAAAGCTTTTTGTGCTATTTGTCTTTTATAATAAAACTAACAATTTTAGAACACATAATACTTGAATAAATTTCATCTTTTTTGAAAACCTTTAAAATATACATTTTAATCAGAATTTATTTCCCAATTCATTACAAAAAAAAAACACCTCATAGGTATTTATACTTAAAGAGTATTTGAAATCAGGTATGGTAGTACATGCCTATAATCCTAGCACTTAGGAGACTGAGGCAGGAAAAATGTCATGACTTTGAGGCCAGCCTATACTGCCCAGTTCTAAAACATTAAAGCCTGTGTAGCAGAAGTACTTAAAAGGTGAGTATGTTAACACACATTTGTAATCCTTGCACCTAGATGGCAGAGGCAAGAGGAGGATCTCTATTTGCACATTGCAAGACCCTGCCTCAAAAGAGAGAGAAAAAGAAATCAAGAATGAATTTGTTTTTCTTGTGCTTCTTGAGGTAGGCTGTTTATGTACTCCAGGCTGGCCTTGAAATCTCCATCCTCCTGCTTCAGCCTTCCAGATGCTAGGAATTTTAGATGTGTATCACCATGTCCAGCTCTAAATCACAATTTTTAAGTAATAACTCTTAAGTAACTGGAAGTATGATTTCCATTAATCCTTCTGAATTAGTAACGTTTCTCTCAGTGCAGAGTTGTTTATTTCAGTGTTTTGTTTTATTTTCAGATAGGCTTACTAATTAGCTCAGGCTGGCCTGGAATTTGCTGTGTATCAAGATGGTATCAAACTTAAAATTCTCATGCCTCAGCTTCCAAAGTGATGGAATTATGGGCATGTGCCACCCAACCTCTGAATTCTTCATACCATAGCAAAGTCATAGGGAAAGTTTGTTGCTAAAAGAAAAACTATTATTTGATTTTTATCCCAAAGTATTATATTTATTGTCTCTCATGTTAATTTAAAACATTTGTTGTGTCCATTTCTGATTAATTAAAAACATTCCAACTTTTTATTGGAAAGAACCCATGGATCAGGCATGAAGATAAGGCCCATCAGTTAAGAGCACTTGCTGCTCATGCGGAATTCTGTTCAGTTTATTTCTTTTTTTTTAAATATTTATTTATTTATTATGTATGCAATATTCTGTGTATGCCTGCAGGCCAGAACACAGTACCAGATCTCATTACAGATGGTTGTGAGCCACCATGTGGTTGCTGGGAATTGAACTCAGGACCTTTGGAAGAGCAGGCAATGCTCTTAACCGCTGAGCCATCTCTCCAGGCCTCTGTTCAGTTTCTTGCACCTACATGGTGGCTCACAACTATGTAACTTCAGTTCCAGGTGTTCCAACATACCTACACTCACATGCACAGCCCCCCCCCCACAGTTACATAGTTTTAAAATAGAACCACACATCAGTATACATACAGAAAAAAATTACTACTTTGAACACATTTTATGGTAAGTCTTCCAAAACACATGTTTTTAAAAGTTAAGAACTGCTTAAACCACTCTTTCACCTGGTTTACACCTGAATGAAATTGAGCTAAAAGTAGTCCTTCCTGAAAGAATTGGACTTTTAATCTTCTCATAGATAACCTCGCATAAATAGATTTTTGGAAGGAGAAAACTACAATAACCTAAAAGCAGATATTGAACTTTTTCTAGTAAGATCAGCAGAGCATGACATTTACCAGACAAAATTTTGTACTCCTGTGTTTTCACTAGTGAAGATTTAAGTCTTTAACTAGATTATCTTATGATCCTATCCTCCTTTAGGATATATAAAAAGGCAACATAATAATTAACAAGATGGCACATGTCAAATAAGTTCATCTTTGAGGCCCATATTGACATTTTTCCCTTCCAGTTTTTGTAATATAAACACTAGTTGCTTAATCAGTATAAAGTGCAATGAATTCTAATGCCAAAAGAGCTAAAGTATTGAATTTTTTATTTTAATGTTTACATTCATGAATGTTATTTATTGCCTCTTCAAGGTAAATGTACTATTCTAAATAGCAGTGGCACTTTAAATAAAATGTAACTCAACTTCCGTGTATCCTGCTTTGTTATATTGTTTCCCACAAATGTATTTTATCACCTAAAATGAAAACTCCCAAGGACAAGTTATTTTTATCATATTTTTGTCTCACAGCAACTAGAGCAACTATGACTATATTACTGAATAATGATATAAAGCCCTATTTTGTTGAATATTTGAGGTAAATTATATATGGGTTGTCTAGTCTTTTAATTTTGTGTTTAAAAATTACACATGTTATGAAAGCATAGATTATCTGGCTTTAATAAAGAAAAGGTTAGTTATGTTTACTACTGGAAAAATATTACTAACAAAGCTACTTTAAGATATATTAACTGAAAAGTCTACAAAATAAATGTCTCACATCACAGGTTACTATTCAATGGAAATGCTTTAGTTCAGTGTTTGACTTCTATCTGCAAGAAATATAAACTGCTTTTGTCTGAACCTACTCAGCTGTCTTTAACCCACTAACTTTACTTTTTCTATAACTGCAAGTAGGTATGTATGTGTGTATATGTGTGTGTGTGTGTGTGTGTGTGTGTGTGTGTGTGTGTGTGTGTGTGTGTGTGTATTCTGGATACATGGTATATCACAGAAGGCAGAATCTGAGTGATTTACATTTACTGGAATTAATATTTTCAAGGCATTTTACAACATCATTACAGTGAGAACCTAATAATCACCAAAGCAGATTATGTGGGTGCAAGTGCCCATGTAGGCCAGAAGAGAGTAGTCTCCCCTGAACTTGAGTTTGAGGCCATTGTTAGCTACCTAATGTGGATGCTGAGACCCAACCTGGGTCTTCTGAAAGAGCAACAAGTGCTTAACTGTTGAGCCATCTCCCCAGTCCTATAAAATAAAATCTTTAAAAAAAAACTGTACTGGAGGTCTTAGGAATTACAATATAGCAAGAAGGAAAACTAAGTTTAGTATTTAGAGAAAAAAATTAAAATTGTTTAGGTCAAACATCCTAATAATGGGCACAGTCACAGCTGAGGTCAGAAATGTGTTCCATGGACCGGATGAAACTCCAGCTATGGTTGATATTTGCTGGGATGGTGGCGATGGGACACTGGAGGAGAACCATAGCTTGGGGTTGAAAGTTGAATGGAATCAAAGTAGAAGGAAATAAATGTAGGTCACACTAGAAGCTTTTCTGGGAGCAAAATATTCTTTTAATAAAGTAAAGTGTGTGTGTGTGTGTTGGGCGCGCGCACACTTGTGAACATTGATTCTAACCTTATACATGTGTGCACACACTACATAATTAAGCATCCTAGCAAGTGCCATGCTTCTTGATATGTATAAAGCTCATCTCATCCACGTTTGAGATAGTTATCTATCTCAGTCCTTTAGTTGAAAATTTATCAACTAGTCTTTCTTTGTTAATTTATGGCACAGATTAAATAATTTGGAGTCAGTTTATATGAAAGAACTTAGATGTGACAGCAGTGTGTTTAAAATTATAAATATTAATTTTATTCACTGAGGACACAGGTTAAAATCCTGAGGAACTAGCTAGGCAGTAGTGGCGCACACCTTTAATCCCAGCACTTGGGAGGCAGAAGCAGGCAGATCTCTGAGTTCAAGACCAGCCTGGTCTACAGAGTGAGTTTCAGGACTGGCTCCAAAGTTACTGGGAAACCCTGCCTCAAAAAGAAAAATAAAATTAATATTAAAAAACCTATTAGAACTAATGAAAGAACTTAACACAGAGAATAAGACTTTTTATACTGCCAAAAAATTGGAAACTGAAATTGAGAAACAAGCCACTTACAAAACAATAGTATTAGAAAGGAAAGTACTTAGGAATAAATGTAATGAAATGCAAGATATGTAAGACCTATATAGTGAACACTATGAACATTAAGAGAAATTAGAGAAAACAAGTATATATACTTCAATGGTAGAGTAGTCAGCTAACATACACGGCCCTAGCACTGAAAAAGCAAAAGCCTATATAAATGACAGGTATACCCTGGAAGATGCAGTGGTTTTAAGATGTCACTTATCCAGTTTGCCCTATACATATAATGCCATCCCTGTATAAAGCTCTGGAAGTTCTGATAGTTATAAAATAATTTTGGATATTATATGTGAAAAATAGAGGACTCAAGTCCTTAAAATTCTGAAAAAGAATAATAAAGTTGGAAAATCATACTACCTGATTTTTAAGATTTATATGCTACAGTCATCGAGACCATGTAATACTGATTTAAAGATAGATCAGTAGAGCAGAATTGAGAGTTCAAAATTAGACACACACACTTAATTAACAGAATGTTTTACAAAGATGTCAAAATTTAATAATAGAAAATTTTGTTAAATATACACTGTGGGGAAAATGAACACTGATTCTAACATATACCATACTTAAAAATCTGTTTGAGTTAAATCATGGATCTAAACATAAAAGCTAAAATTTGTGGAAGGAAATCTTTATTTTCTTAGAGGAGGCTAAAATTTCTTGCTTAGAAACCTAAAGCTTGACCAAAACTGACAATGAAGTTTTAACAAATTAAAGCCTTTTGGTTTTTACAAAACAAAGAGTGACAGAAAATATTTACAAAACTTATAGCTGGCAAAAGTACATGCATTAAGAATATATAACAAATTCTTAAAGTTCTATAATTAGAAAAGACAATAAAAATTGGCAAAAGCACCTGGGCGTGGTGGCACATGTCTTTAATCCCAGCACTCAGGAGTCAGCGGCAGGTGGATCTCTGTGAGTTTGAGGCCAGCATGGTCTACAGAGTGAGTTCCAGGACAGCCAGATCTGTTACACAAACCCTGTCTCAGGAAAATAAATAAATGGGCAAAAGGGTTCAACAAACACTTTGCAAAAAGATATGTGCAAAGCCAAGAAGCACTTGAAAAGATAATCAGGGTGATTACTTAGGATAATTAAAAATACAATCATTAATTACCAGCAAACATTGATTAGGGAATCTAAAGTCTAAAAGACTGGCTTTAAAAGTATACGTGGGAGCTAGAGAGATGACTTAGCAGGTAAGAGCACTGGCTACACTTCAGAAGAAACCGGGTTCAATTCCCAACACCCACATGGCAACTCAAAACTGTCTATAACTCCAGCATCTAGGGAATGCGACACCCTCACACAGATATGCATGCAAGCAAAACACTAGTGCACATAAAAAGTCATTTTTAAAAATCATAGATATGTATGTGCTGACAGTTTAAGTGTAAGGCTTAAAACCAGTTTAGAAAACAGCTTTTAGAAAGTGAGCATAAGCCTGCCATACAATATAGCTGTTATTGTCGTAAATCATCAAGAGAAACCATATGCCCAAAGTCTTACATACAGAAGCTAATAACATTCAGCTTCATTTATAAGAGCTCAAAACTGAAATTAACCCAAATATCCATCAAAAGTAAACTTATATGGCAAAGGAATACTAAGGTTTTTTGTTTAAAAAAAAATTACATATCAGTGTAAAGTGATTCTCAAAGTAGGTAGGCTGAAAGAAGTCAGACTTCCCATTCCCCAATGACCTCACTTATTCTATTTATACCAAATGTTTTTAAATGCAAAGTAATTTGTACTAACAAGTCATTTAATAGGCACTTAGGGTCTCGAGACAGGAACATGCATAACATACAACAGAGTCCACTTGAGCAGTTACAGGAACATTCGGTATTTGTAGATGGTTTCTTAGTTTGTATACATCTTTTAAAACTTTGAATTTGCCCATGGTGGTGACACACACTTTTAATCCCAGCACTCAGGAGGCAAAGGCAGGCAGCTCTCTGAGTTCAAGGCCAACCTGATCTACAGAGTGAGTTCCAAGACAGCTTGGGCTACACAGAAGAGAAAAAAAAAAAACAACAAGAATTCTATACAGTGATGATGTATGGTATTTTATGTTACTAATGCCTCAGATGGATTGATCTCTTCCTCAATGAACAGGATTCTGTTTACTCCAATGATAAAAACTAAAGTGGTAAGTGGGAAATGTAACTCCACATTTATTAAAGTTACTTAGGTAAATTATTCAGTTACTCTGTGTCTTCCAACTTGCTTATAATAATTAGAGCAATAGTAATACCTGCTTATAGGATTATTGTAAGAAGTAGATGAAATATGGATATTTAGAATGGTACATGGCATATAATGTTTGTCATTAGCTATTACTAAATTTTGAAGAATCTGTATTCTCTCACCACAAAGACATTACAGTAGAATTCTGTCACAAAAGTATTTGTAAGGGCTGAGAGTATGACTCTAGTATAGCATTTACCCTAATGTGTGTGGGGCCATCGCAAAAAAAAACTATAGAAAATTAAATTGTCATGTAAAAATAGATTTGAATCTTTATATTAGGCCAGAAAAAGAAAAACCTAAAGTTTAACAAAATTAACATCCACTTTTAAAAGAGCATGATAAATTCAAAGGATGGAAACAGAAAAAAGTAAATATAGAAAATAATAAAAAACAATAAAGAGGCTTAACAAGCATAAAAGCATCTCCGTACTTTTATCCTTTTGGGTTTGTTTTGATATGCATTTGATCATTTTGTTTTGTTTTGGAGACAAGACCTTTCCACATAGTACAGGTTGTCTAAATACTTGAGCCTATTTCCCCTCTTTCCCAAGTGATAGTATTTACATTCATGGCATAATGTCACAGAAAAAAAAAAAAGATTTATACCTCCTTCTGATTTGTCCAAACTGCACCTCTGAGCCCTGACTTTCTAGATTTTTCACATATTTGACATATTCATCATACCTAAATGTTGACCAAGGTTTCTGTCCCACCCGGTCCTGCAGCCATTCAGTCCCAAAGAAAAACACAGAGGTCTACATTAATCATAAACTGGTTGGCCTATTAGCTCAGGCTTCTTATTAAATCTTATATCCTACATTAACCCATAATTCTTGTCTATGTCAGCCACATGGCTTGGTATCTTTTATCAGCAAGCCATTCTCATCTTGCTTCCTCTGTGTCTGGATGACAACTGACTGACTCTTTTTCCTCTTCCCAGAATTCTCCTGTTCTCGTCGTTCCACCTCTACTTCCTGCCTGGCTACTGGCCAATCGGCGTTTTATTAAAACAATACAAGTGACAGGGTAAAAGACCATTGTCCCACAGCACCTAAAGTATACAGATTTAACACGTCTTTGCTTCTCTGTTCCCACCCTACACCTATGTCCTCCAAAACCTAGTTCTCCACTTTCTTTCTGCATTTCATTGGCTCCCACTGCTCTTCAATTGTGATTGAAAAGCTGTAAGTGGGCTGTGAGATGGCTCAGAGGTGAAGAGCACTGCCTGCTCTTCCAGAGATCCTGAGTTCAATTCCCAGTACCCACATGGTGGCTCACAACTGTTTGTAACTCCAGTTCCAGGGACTCCAACACCCTCATACAGACATACATGCAGATGAAACACCAATGCACATAAAATAAAAATAAATCATAGTGGGGAATAGGGTGAAGCACATTTAAAAAAATAAAAACTATAGTAATACTTGCTACTGGCTTTTCATGCATACTTAGCATTCACTCTGTCACCAAACCCTAACCTCTTCAGCCCATCCCTCATCATAACACCTGCTATATAACCCATCCATCGTAGCTAGCCACTGAACTACTTGGTTTGTATCCTCTGACACACCTACACCCACTTGCAGGTTCAGTCTCTGCACTGCTGGTAGTGTTATCCTTCTCCAACAGAAATCTAATTTTCCAAGTTTTCCCCCTAGAATCTTTTATTTGCTCTAGTTACTCTTTAGTACGAAGACGAATTTGTACACACTATAAAGCATTTCATCTTATGGAATATTCTTTGTTCCTCATCACTCCAGCCACCACATATCCTTTCTTTCAGTCCTTTGTACTTGCTAATTCCCTCTTCTAATAGAGTTTTCCCATGGTTTCTGATGGCTAGGGTCTTCCTTCTTTCAGTCACCCTTCTCACTTCCTGTGTAACACCTCAGAGAAGTCCACACACAGCTACTCCAGTAGATCCCCTGTATATATGTTCATGTATAATTTTATAGCAGAATTATATCAGCTCCTCCCCTTCCCTCTCCTTTGTCTTCCCACTATATTTGAGAAACTCAAATGTTAAGAAAGGCTTCAGTGGTGACGGTGAATTGAAGACTTCAGGTCTTAAGAAGACAGCCACATTAACAATTCCCATTGTGAGACAATATTAGAAAATAATGTGACTTTAAGAGAAAGGAGAAATTTGTATTTCTTTTTATATGTGTATATGTGTACTCAATGCATACATGCATGAGCATGCTGCGAAACTTGTAGAAGTCAGAGAACAACTTTCAGTAGTGAGTTCTCTCCTCCACCTCGTTGGTTCCAGGGATAGAATTCAGGTTAACAGGACCATACTCCAAACCTCTATAAATGTGTATTTCTTAAAATAGGAAATCTGATAACCCCAGGACTTTGGAAGTGGGTACACCCAGAAGATCAGGAGTTCAAGGTAAGCCTCAGCCTACTAGTGAGTTTCAGGATAGTTTGGACTACATGACACTGTCTCAAAAATTAAACCAATAAATAGGAAATATACTTGTAATAAGGAAGAGAGTCAAATATATAAAGAAATTGTCAATAATACTAGGTAAAGCAAGCAAAACATTTGTGTGGGTCATTCCCATCACATGTAACTGCTAAATGTTACTCATTTTTTCTCTTCTGTTTCTTTGTTGTCTTTCTTAAAGCAACCAAATAAAGTCTTTGTAATTATTTTCATGTAACAAACTGTGTTAGTTTTGTTTCCTATTACTGTGATAAAATTAAAAATCTGGGCAGTAGTGGCACACACCTTTAATCCCAGCACTCAGGAAGCAAGGAATGTGGATCTCTTTGAGTTTGAAGCCAGCCTGGTCTACAGAGTGAGTTCCAGAACAGCCAAGGCTACAGAGAAAACCTTGTTTTCAGGTTGGGGAGGTGGATTCTGACAAAGACAAATTTAGGTTGAGGAATGGTTTATTTTAGTTCCCAGTTCCAGGCTATAGTCCGTCACAGCAGGAAGTCACAACAGTGGGAGTTTGAGGGAGTTGGTTATATCTTATCAGGAACATAGAGTAATGAATGTGTGCATGCTTCTAGTACTCAGCTCACTCTCTTCGTTCAGTCCAAGGCCTAACTGATTCAAGGGTGCCATCCACCTTCAGGGTGGGTCTTTCCATCTCCATCAACCCAGTTAAGATCATGGACCAACCTAATCTAGACAGTTCTTCACTGAGACTCCCTTCCCAGGTGATCCAAGATTGTGCCGAGCTGGCAATGAAAACCAAACATAACACAAAACCTTAATTACATCTAATACTCATCAGTGTCTCAGGTGGAACCTGAGCAATATATTCATTTCATCTCGAGACTGACCGGATATAAAGGAAGTATCATAGAACACAGGCTGTAACCTAAACATCTGTCTTCTACTGTACTATGGGTTATCCACTGCCAGACACTAGTTTACATGTAAGAAAATGTTGCACATCTTCGATCTCCTTTCTTGAATAAGATGTAGTTGGATATTTTAACTCTGTATGTCCTTTTGTTGGTCTTTTATTTGATTGTTTTATTTTTATTTGGTTTGGTTTTCTTGTTTGCTTGTTTTGAGACAGGATGTCTTTGTGAAGCCCTAACTGTTCTGGAACTCATGTAGACCAGATTAGCCTCAAACTCAACAGAGATCTGCCTACCTCTGCCTTCCGAGTGCTGGGATGAAAGGGATGCACCACCACACCCAGCGATGTTCCTGCAATTCAATTGAATTATTGCTGCCACTTTGTCAGCATATTAACCACACTGTACGATTTGTTTTTCCAGATGTCAGTCCCTCAGAGGTAAAAATACTTAAGTAATGCTGTCTTTAAGTTTTGTGCTATTTTCTCTGCTACTATGTAGGACTTCCCGATTGCTGATTCAGTCATTTGGACTGCTTTGAGATGATGTAATGTATTTAACAGAATATGAATTTTTCTCCTTTGCAGCTTCATATTAAATTTTTTGGTTGGTCAGGTGCTCCCTCACTTTTTTTCATTTTGTGAAGCCTCTTACAGAACAGAAAGTTCAAGACTTATCTAACTGATATTTTTGACAAATCTGTTGTGAAAGGACATTTAATAGCAGAGCTGTTAGAATAACTTAAGCCTGAGTAGATACATATACGTAGCAGCAGCAAGAAGGAGCAGAGAGGTTTTGTGACAACCTACTCGGGGCATTGCAAGTATTCCCTTTGGATGGAAAGCAGTTTAGAATCATTTGTGATTGAGGAATCTACTGTGAATGTTGTGGGGTTTTCAGGGTTGTAAACTAGAAGTTGTTAGAATCCAGCTGGAACATCAAATACGGAGGGGCCATGTAGTTAAGGATTGGAGTTCTGCCATGTGTGGTGGTGCACGCCTTTAATTCCAGCACTCAGGAGGCAGAAGCAGGAGGATAACTGTGAGTGGCCATCCTGTTCTACATAGCAAGACCCTGTCTCAAAACCAAACAAACAAACAAATTTGAACAGTAAATCCTGATCCTGAGACTCTTGCTAACTGACCTTGAGAAGTCTACCTAACTTCCATGCCTCCGTATTTCCTCCATGTTTAAAATGGAGCTACTTGTGTCTATCTCAGAGCTATAAAGATTAAACAAAGTACTATATTAAAATACTGAAAGCAGTAAATACCAGAACACAGTGAAGTACAAATGTTACCTATTGGTATTTTAGTTAGGGGAAAGGGGGACTGAGGAAGAGAGCACCCCTAAGATTAGGATTTCCTTCAATGAACTTTGGACAGTATCATATTTCCTAATCTATGATAATGTATGTTGTACCATTGTTTCCTTTCTGTATGATGAAGATGGGTTTGTAGATATTGACCTCAATTTTAGATGATGAACTGAGGTAATAGGTTTACAGTGAACCACAGTAGAAAGGAAAAGAGTTGGAAGTCTGGTCTTGTGGCTACACTAATGATTTTTCTATCATATATGGTATTAGCAGGTTTTAACTACTGTTAGTGAGTATTGATATTTACGTCCAAACTGTATTGCCTTTAAGAAACTAAAAGGAGAGCCAGAAAGATGGCTCACCAGGTAAAGGCACCTGCTACTAAGCCTGGTGACCTGAGTTCAATCACCAGAGATTACATGATAAAAAGAGACAACTGATTTCCACAAGTTGTCCGCTGATGCCCGCAGCATGTTGAATTGTGTGTCTGTGTGTGTGTATGTCTGTCTGCCTGCCTATCTGTCTGTCTCTCTGTACATACACACAAATGCAAAATGTAACAAAAAAAAGTCAAGAAGGAAGATAAGTGAACAGCATTCCCCATATTTCTTTCTTTCCAGCAGTCCCTCTTTCTCTGGTATACACTGTCCCTTTTCCCTGACCATTTCACTGAAACTGATATTCTTCAGTGTATTTTTCTTGTATTTGCAGTTCTACCATCTTCTTAAAGGCATGAAGGATATTATGAAAAAATACTACAGTACACTGTGGGAGTATTTGCCACTGGAAAATTTATTAAAGGACAAAAGAGTTTCAGATTCCATTGAAATCCATCTTCTAAAAAAGCATAAATCTTCACTCTTTGTTCAGAAATAAGCTCTGCATATTCCTTAAATATAAGACATTGACATCTTCAGCAAACTTTCCATGGCAACAGTCTGTGGTAACCAATTAAACTGGGTTTTGTTTGTTTTTAGAAAGCTCACAAATTTTCTTCTTGTCCATAAACTTATACTTTATTTCTGAAAATTTTAACCATTGCTCTTCAAGGGCATAAAGAGTGTGTAGAACACAGTGTTTACAGGTCATTGAACTTTATTAAACAGATTTCTGACTACTTGGGCATATTAGTTCTGTAAATCTTTAACAGCTGTTAACTAGTTACTTTCATTGTTAACATTAATGAAGCAGTATTTGTCACCCTGAAAACTTGTTAACTGGGGCGTCAACTTTGCTTTTTTTCTCCTCTTCTTTCCCCCTGTTCTGTTTTCTGGAATCTTGGATTTAAATATTTTATGTCCACTGGGCGGTGGTGGTACATGCCTTTAATCCCAGCACTGGGGAGGCAGAGGCAGGTGGATCTCTGTGAATTCAAGGCCAGCCTGTTCCACAGAGTGAGTTCCAGGACAGGTTACAAAGCTACAGAGAAACCCTGTCTCAAAAAATTGAGCATAAATAAATAAACAAATATTTTACAGCCTATATTGATCTATTTCTTACCTCTACTTATCTATTTTTCCAAATGCCTCCCACACATGCACTTTTAGAGAAAGTTTTTCTCCACTTCCATCCCTTTCCTTGACTTTGTCATTCTTCCAGGGTAACTTAATTTCCATGAGTTCATTTTTTTTCTTAAAGTTCTTTATTAATAGCATTTTGTGTTTTGTATATGCATTCTTTTTTAATTTACTTTTATGTTTATATGCACAAATATTTTGCCTGCAGGTATGTCTATGTGAGAGTGTCAGATGTTGGAATTGCAGATAGTCATGTGCGTGCTAGGAATTGAACCTGGATCCTCTAGAAGAGCAAGTCAGTTCTCCCAACCACTGAGCCATCTCTCCAGCCCCATAAATGCATTCTAATCTATCTGAATATAATGATCATTTTTGTTTACTTGATTTCTACTTCATTTTCTTTTTCTCTTTGTTTTGATCTTGCTCCTTTATTAGAGACTCTGAGGCTCTTGTTACATTTGGCTTGCTTTTCATAATAAGAAATAACTGAGCATGCAGGTGAGGCATGTATACTTTGAGCTATGTTTAAGAGAGATCTGGGTGAGCCACTTCTTAGGGGTCTCTGATTTAGAGGCATAGAACTTTTCGTCTTGGGTTTATTAGATTTCTCACGGAAGATATATTGTAATAATTCAGAGTATCAGAAGTTCACTCCAGCATTTTGAGAACAGACTAAGGCAAGAAATGTAGAGTAGGGGAGAATGCTTAAGTCTGGGAACACCCTCACTCTCCCTGGTTTTAGTGTGGTCCCAAACTGTCTTTTGCCAACTTCTTCATAGAACAAATGTACAGGTATCTTCCAGAGTAAAGAATGGGTGTTTCCCCAAGGAACTAGAGGTGAGAGATTTATTAATTCAACTCTCAACCCAGTATTATTTACTATTTAGTATTATTTATTATTTTATTGTAACACTTTAGTTTGATTATATAAAATCATTTTAGGGACTGGAGAGATGGCTCAGAGGTTAAGAGCACTGACTGCTCTTCCGGAGGTCCTGAGTTCAATCCCCAGCAACCACATGGTGGCTCACAACCATTTGTAATAAGATCTGGTGCCCTCTTCTGGCCTGCAGGCATACATGGAGGCTGAACACTGTGTACATAATAAATAAATAAAATCTTTAAAAAAATAATAAAAATCATTTTAAACAACTTTAAAGTAAACCAAAGTAGAGAAAAGAAACTTTAAGAACACAGTTATTAGGATACTAATTCCTAAGAGAGATGCATGAAGATGATATATCCTAGAATCAAGAACATAAGCTACAAAGAAAAATACTTAGAAGACAGAAGTTCTTTAAAAATTAAGTATATGATTGACATTGAAAAGGAGGAAGTGTTCAGTTTACAGCTGAAGTAGCTGAAACCTCATAATCCCTATGTAGTCAACAGCAATGGTAAGTTTGGGAATAATGTACCATTCTGCACAGGAGCATGAGCAGCTGAGATGGAAACTGTAGATAACTTCATCTGTGAGAGTAATCTGCATACATATGTATGCCTAGCTAGTCACCATGGAGAAGAGATTATATTTATCTTGATTCATTTCAGCATGAATTCTAAATTTTATAAAGTTATGTTCTGTGGTAAAGTTTTTATTTCTACAGAAAAGTGCTTATTCTATAAGTATTTATTTCATCACTTACCCACTTCAAAGCAACAAGTCCTACATGCCATGCAAATAAATAGTATATACCTCCAAGGTAAACCTTAGGCCATTCAGTATGAGGAAACAGACTGCCATGAACTAGCTTAAACAAGTTTATGAATAACAAAAAATTACCCCACCATTCTATAGACTGAAAAGTTCATGGTTCTGGAAGATTCACTGTCTAGTGAGGGCCCGCTTTGTAGCATAGATAGTGGCTTCCCACAAAAACCTCCTGTGATAAAAAATACTATAGGAGTCTCTTCACTCTCTCTGAAGTTTCTTTTATAAGAATACTGTGGCAATTTGAATGTAATTGCCCCCCATAAGCACATAGGGAATGGCACTATTGGGAAGTGTTGGGATAGGCTTGGCCTTGTTGGAGGAAGAGTGGCCTATGGAGGTGGCTTTGAGGGCTTATGTATACTCAAGCCACACCGAATTTCTCAGACCACTTCCTTTTGCCTGCAAGTCAACATGTAGAACTCTCAGTTATATCTCCAGCGCTATATCTGCCTGCACACCATGTCATACCATGATGATAATGAACTAAACCTCTCAAAATGTTAGCCACCTCAATTAAATGTTTTCCTTTATAAGTTTCTACAGTTGTGATGTCTCTTCACAGCAATGGAAACCCTAAGACAAATACTAAGTCCTCACTTATGAGGACTCCATTGGTTCCATGATCTAAGCATATCCCAGATGGCCTCCTAATATCTTCACATTGATGATTAGTATTGTAACGTAAACATGGGAAGACCATAGCACTATCTTCAAATTTTGAATAGTAATATTAGTAGACTTACATAGGATAAAATTCACATGTAAAATATATTTCTACACTCGCCTCCCCTTTGAGAAACAAAATTAGAATTCATAATCTACATTTTAAGATAGAAAAATATTTCAGATTGCTTATTTATGATTTTTATAAGATTAAAATTAAGTACATCGTGACATTATTTTAAATCTTCATTAATCCATCTCCTACATCAGCACTTTCTCTCATTGCTAGTGAGTACATAAGAACTTCACAGACGCATACGATGTGGTTTGGACATACCCCTTATACCTGTTTACATTTCACTTTCTCCCCATTCCTTTTGTGGGTCTCTCTCCACCAGTAGTTCTCTTCTACTTTCATGTCATACACACACACACACTAGATAACACTTTCTCAATTAGAGATGGTAGTGTATATGTCATAAAAGTGGGTTATATGATGAAAACCACTTAACGTTCATCAACCTTTATGAATAAACCCTTATATAAATGGCCTATTTTATTTTTCTAATATTTGGCAAGAAATGGTCCATCTGACATGAACTAAACTAACATTATTTACTATTCTAATCTTCAAATCTACAAAAACGTGTTTGTTATGTTTTATGAGTTAACTATCTTAACAAATTGTTTATAATTGTTAAGCATGTTTTTTAATAATAACTAACTTTATTGTCACTCAGGGTTATATCCTGTTAGATGTAGTTGTAAAGTACTTGGAGTCTGTTGATATTAATACCATATTGTTGTTTTTACTATTCCTACAGTAAAGGTATGATTTAAATACCTGATTAAATAGTACATTGAAATACATTCTGAAAGTTCAGGTTGTAACTAACCTTTTAATTCTATTTTATCTAGCTCAGATCCATCTTACACCCATTATTCCATGACCTTTAATATGAATCACCCTTCTAAACCAGTTCCCATTTTTCTCTTGATAAGATCTTTTTAATCACCTATTCTGAAATGTGGCTATTCCCAGATGGCACTTTGTAGCATGGCTTCTGTAGAAGGAAGGCAGAAGTCTCCCAATACTCTTTTCTACAGATCTGCCATCATCTCCTCTCTGAAATCTGTGCCATCTCATTAGATCATCATTGGGTATAATGATAGCCTGTACCTCCTTGAGTGAATCAGCACTTTTGTCTTGCCTTGTCTCCTTTGCTAAAGGACCATTTTCAAAGCCCATGTTGTTAGCCCACCAAAAGCTTCAATCCCAGAATTTTTCTCTTACTATTTAAGCTATGCATTAACACAACCGCACCTTGAGACAGTTCTTTAAAACAGAGCTGTTCTTTCTGACTAATGTTGGTTTTTTTCTCCAAGACTTTTTCAGTTCATTTATCTGCTTTCCACCCTCACCCCTTTAATCATTTTACACCTTCTTTCTCCATTCCATTTTATTCTTCGTCTCTTGATATTTTGATCTGCCAGACTAATGCAGAATAGAAGGAGCTCTTGCTCTAGAACAGTTTCCACAGCTTACAATTCTAAATCAATACATGAGAATGCAGTCTAGTTAAACTTGAACATTCTATAATAACATTCTTTTTTTCCTATTAGACTATTTCAATTTCAAAATCAACAAATCATGCTGGCTTTTCCTGCTGTCAAGTGAATTCCTGTATGTTAATATTTTTTAAACATTTCTATTGATGTTTTCTGTGTTTCAAGTACTTAAATCTATCATTTTCCCCAGAATACACTTTTATGTTGAAAATATATTTGCTTTTATAGAAAAAATAAAATAGAATCTAGTTTTTTCATCCTGCTTTGTATCAAAATGTCTCAATATGTATCAATTTTTATTACATTTACTTATTTGTATGTGGACATATATCTATGTATGGGTAAGCATGTCACAGCACATACATGGAGGTCAGAGGACAATTTCAGGAACCTGTTCTCTTCTTTAACTATGCAGATCCCATGACAAGTAACTTTAACCACTGCACCATCTCTCCAGCCCCCAAATATTTTTAATAAAGAGATGGTTTATAAATTATTTCAATGTTACATAGACTTCTAAGTTTTTCTTCCTTCTTGAATCAGAACTGTTTTTCTTCAGCTGAATTGCTCTA
This sequence comes from Ondatra zibethicus, assembly GCA_004026605.1. NCBI lineage: Eukaryota > Metazoa > Chordata > Mammalia > Rodentia > Cricetidae > Ondatra > Ondatra zibethicus. The sequence continues at coordinate 85,200 of PVIU01002487.1, read as the reverse complement.
CTACAGTCTTCTTGAGCAAGCTCAAGCTTGCTTTCCTCTTCCTCATCCACCTTCTGCCTCACCCTTTCTATTCAGTTCATTTCTACAAAAAGATTTTAGATCAGAAACATGAAGGGTCTTTTTACCCTGCTTAAAATATAAGAGTACCTGTCACTGTTTGTATACTATACCAAAAGAAACATTAGACTCATGGGTTAGAGAAAAGGGCCATTTATTATTACTCCAGGCTTTTAAAAAACAGCTACCCAAGCAGGACTTGATATCAGAATTCTAGGCTCCAGCTCATAGGGCTACACTGGAACCTGAAGGGAAAAAAGAGATAAAGCAACAGGAGACAATGAATATAAGCAGACTGCCACCAGAAAAAGGCTTTACTATCCAGAAATGTCCTCAGGCAAGGAAACGTCCTCCCTTATCCTACTAGTAAAGAAATGTGTCTTTAAGTTTTAAACTATCTCTACCTTTCAAAGATGTTTACTATACGCATTACTTACTGCTCAGAAGGTCTAAACCATGCACAAATAGATATTCATAGAAAATTGTCTCCCAAAACATTATTGAATTTGTATTAACTTCAGTTATCTATCTATGCTCACTACCTCTGTGGTTGTATTTTGTAAACTTTTTTTAATAAATTTATATAATCTTTTTTTTAAAGATTTATTTATTTATTATGTACACAGTGTTCAGCCTCCATGTATGCCTACAGGCCAGAAGAGGGCACCAGATCTCATTACAGATGGTTGTGAGCCACCATGTGGGTTGCTGGGAATTGAACTCTGTTCCTCTGGAAGAGCAGTCAGTGCTCTTAACCTCTGAGCCATCACTCCAGCCCTTTTGTAAACTTCTTGAACTGCTCTGTCATTACCCTGAAAACTCTTCTTTGGAAGATATTAGTGACGTACAAGTCACCCAAGCAAATGCTATTTTCTTAATCATTTTTCAATTTTCATGGAATTACAAGGGTTATACTTCCCTTTAACTCTAAACTATCCTGCTGTTTTCTACACCTGCTTTGTTTCTCTTTTTGGCCGAGTTCTCTGGTTCCACATTGTGCTTTTTAAATCCTGACTGTTAAACACAAAGATACCATAGGTTTACTTCTCATCTTTGTTCTTCAAATATCTATTACTAGAGTTCCAGTTGTCACTTCTGCAGGTGTCTGTACTTTACATCATATATTCCAAAACTCACTGACTTTGTATCTGTCTAAATGTAATAAACGCTAAAAATAAAAATGGAGCCCATAATCTAATTAATTTCTTTTCCTGGTAACAGCAGTGGCAAAATGGCTCAGCAGGTAAAGGTACCAAGCCTGACCACCTGAGTTCAATTCCCAGAACCTTCTTGGTGGAAGAAAACTCCTCCAACCTCCACACACATGTCATGACACATGCATGCCCACACACTCATATACACAAATGAATTAGATTTTAAAAGTTTAATTTTTGTCAGGTGGTGATGGTGCACACCTTAAATCCCAGCACTCAAGAGGCAGAGGCAGGCTGATCTCTGTGAGTTTGAAGCCAGCCTGGTCTACAGAGTCAGTTCGAGGGAAGCCAAAACTGTTGCCCAGAGAAACCCTGTCTCAAAAAAAAAAAAATAAACCTTTTTAACCTGGGAAGATAGTTTAGTAGATTCAGTCTTATCAATGGTTTTTAATGAAAAAAAAAAAACAAATAGCTCATTTCACTCCATTTTCTGTGGTCATGGAAGAATCAATCACCCAAACAAAATCATATTACAGTTTGTAATGGGTTAAAACCTACTCCCCTAGCATCTTATATAAGGTCTCTAATTAGATGACAGCTGTCTTCCAGCTTCAATTTCTTCAATCATTGCATGCTCTTCCACACTCCCCATAATACCAAAGTATAAACTTTGACCTGAATTCATTGATCATTTTAAAACATATTTTCTGAAAATCTGCTCTGAACTTTTTGCTAGAAAGTGAGGCTACAAATGTAAGTAAATTGTGGCTTTTCTCAAGCATATAAATATGACAAATTCCATGAATTTTGGTTAGTAATGCAATGACATAAAGCAAATTCTCTTTCCCTGAGGCACTTAATCAGACATTTTAGAGTGTGACATGTTGGTAGTCCTGAGAATGAGGTGATATTTGTTACATCATAATGAAAGCATGTTCCAGATAAGGTAAAAATATATGCAAAGGCATGAAGACATAAAATTTATGCTTTTATTCAGAAGCTGTAAACTTTTCAGAATGATGGATCATAAGATTGAAGGCAGGAAGCTAAAAGAATATTAGATGGGACACAATTTCACGTATTAAATGTAAAAGACCTTTCATGTATTAAAGCGTGTGCATTTTTTCCTGGAATGAGATTTACAAAGACAGTGTTCTACTTTAATTCACTCAGACAAGAATCATTTGTAGATACTAAAGCTAGTGAATAAGCTTTGAAGAATAAGATAATTGCATAGTTTTTTAATACATCTCCATATAATACTTATTAGTTACAATGTAGAAAGTAGTTAACAACAGTGGGAAAACCATACAGCTACTACCTCAGCTAGTTAATCAGAATTAGCAAAACACCATCATGAGTCACTGATGAAAAGGGTACTTCATTATCACTTCTGTGGCATTCCAGCTGAAAAGCATAAGTCAAGTTGTAAGTAAACAGCAGATAAATCCAAAGTGGAGAAGCATTCAACAAGTGGATATGCTAACGAAGTAGGCAGAAGAACCACTGAAATTCTAAGTAAAATTATATAAAAGACAAAGGTATAATAGATTAAAGGAGATTAAACAAAGCCAGATGGCTAGGAGGTAAAGATGTATACCACCAAACCAAATGACGTGAATTGAGTCCCCAGAACCCACATGGAAGGAGAAAACAGACTCCAGTAGGCTATCCTTTGATCATATGTGTACAATAGAACCCACATGCCCACATGTACACAAGATAAATTTAAAGTGAAAGACTAAACATGAAATGTATTTAATGCATATCTTCTGATTTTTTTTACCATAAAGACATTATTGAGACAACTAAAAAATATTAATAAGGTCTGAACATTGCATAATAGTGTTATATCTACCTTTAATCCTAGTACTTAGAAGGCAGAGGCAGATGGATTTCTGTGTTTCCAGTGAGCCTAGTCTGTATAGAGGGTTCTGGCCAGTCAGGGATACATAGTGACACGCTATCTCAAAAAGTACTAGCCGGAGAGATGGTTTCATAGGTAAGAGCACTTGTTGCTCTGACAGAGGACCCAGAGGCTGTGCCAACCACCCATATGGTAGCTCACAACCATATGGAACTCCAGTTCCAAGGGTTTCAGTGCCCACTTCTGATCTCTCTAAGCACCAGGCATATACATGGCTCACAGACATACATACAGGAAAAACATACATACAAAAAAATGAAAACTAAAACCTACTTAAAATACTATTGTTTCAACATTGAATTTTTGACTAATGGAACTGGAGAGGTAGCTCACCAGTTAACAGCATTTGCTGCTCCTACAGAGGACCCAGGACCATTTGGTGGCTCACAACCGTAACAACTCTGGTTCCAGGGCTCCAATGCCCTCTTCTAGCCTCTATAGCACTGCACAAACAGGCATGAAAACAAACATAAAATAAATCTTTAAACTTAAAATATTTTTAATTGTGTGTGGTTATATGTGAATTTACTTTTCAAAGGATATGTTAAATGAGGTAGTTAGCAGTAAACAGCTTACTACTAAATGATATCTTAAAATTTTACATAGAACATAGATATTCACAGCAGCATCATTCACAAAAGACAAAAATGTAAGGACTTGGTCCTGCCCCAGCTTAATGTGCCAGACTTTGTTGATTCCCCATGGGAGCCCATACCCATTGGAGGAGTGGATGGAGGGTGGGCTGGGAATGAGGCAGAGGGGAGGTGAGAGGATGAGTAGAAAAAAAGAAAATGAAAAAAAATGTAGATGCCACCTACTTCTCCTATGAGTAAATGCATATATATACACACGCACATTTTCATAATCTTAAGGAAATTGACATATGAATCTTAAAAGCATTTGTGCTAAGTGAAATAAGTCAGGCACAGAGGATTAATATTGGATGAGTCTAGTTATATAAACAGAGCTACATTTATAGTTGTGAGAGGCTGGAAGAGGAAGAATGGGAAGTTTTTTTAATGGAGTGGAAAAATGGAAAGGTTGTGGAGGCTGATGATGATGGTTGCATAGCTGTGTGAGTTTACTTAATGCCACTGGAGCAGCTATTTTTAATGGTGACATTGTAATTTTTATTTTCTATATATATTTTTACCACAATTTCAAAATTAAATTACTTGGACCAAGAACAGGAAAGGCGACAAAAGGTAAGGGTTGTCTCCTAAAGAAGTGGAAGGAGTTAGCTGTGGACTTAGAGAAATCAATTCAAAGGCTCTTGAAATAGCCCACTGTGGTAATGAGGGCAGAAAATGGCCAATCTGAGAAGGATGGAAGTTGTACAGTCTGGTGACTAATAAGGTAGGATTTCAGACTATGCCATACCCTGAGCTTTTGGTGCATGGTGGCATGTTAGGCAAATGCAGTAGCTATGGCTAGACCTCAACATTCATCTGCTTAGTGCCCATTTATTTACCTTTCATAACGTTGTTCCTTTGAGAAGCCCTGCCTCACTCTATAGTTTCTCCTCATCTCTTTCTCTGTCCTGGATCATTACTTCTCTCTAAGTTTTATAACAGCACCATTGCCTTTGTACCATAATATGTCAAAGTAGATGTAGATCTCTCATGCAATGAGGTCCTTCAAAATACAAGTAGTAATTATGTTTAGGAATCTATGACACCTAACATAGATATCTGAGTTTTCCATTGTTTTGCTTTCCTTTGTCTTTGTTTTGAGACAGTCTAACCATGTAGCCCAGGCTAACCTAAAATCCTGCATCATCCTGCCTTTGCCTCTGCCTTCTAAGTGCTGGGGTTACAGGGATATGCCACCATATCAAAGAAAATGGAGTAGTAATAAGTGCCCAAGAAATATTTGAGTGAAATCAGTAACTTCCTGAGTATTTTGAATATTTTTGGCTATAACATTTTGTATTTTGTTTTTCTTTCCAAACCACCAAAATTTGTAGCATATTTCAGTGATCTTGTAACTGTCTTCCCATTTCTGTTTTGTGACCTATATGTTAATACCAGATTAGCAAAATTCCATGCTTTGGAATATCTTGATAAAAACCTTCAATCCTAGCCAGGTTTAGTAGCTGGGATTAATCCCAACACTCAGGAAGCAGAGGCAGGTAGATCTCCATGAGTTCAAGGCCAGCTTTGTCTACATAGCGTTCCAGGACAGCCAAAGCTACATAGTGAGACCTTGTCTCAAATAAATAAATAAATAAATAAAACCTTCAGTCCCTTCCCATTATCTAAAAAATAAGGTTTAAATTTTAAATTCACTGGTAAGGAAATGATCTTTAGAGAAGAAATAACCATAACCATATTGATATTAAGTAACAAACTCTATTTTAGAACAAAACATGACTAATAAAAAGTTTAATGTAGGAGCTAGAGAGATGGCTCAGTTATTTAAGAGCACTGCCTTCTCTTCCAGAGGTCCTGGGTTCAGTTCCCAGCACACATACCTCCCATTGGCTCACAAAACTCTGTAACTCCAGTTCATGGATCTAATGTCCTCTTGTCTTTAAAGTTTGCCAGACACACATGCAGGCAAAACACCCATGCACATAAAATTAAAAATTAAACTACACTTTTTAAAAAAGAGTTTAGGATACATGGCAAACCGTATAGCATATAATCTGCTTCGTAACAAAAGTTCAATACATATTTAAACTAAAATAATTTTGTTGGATGTTTAAGGTAGAAACTTAAGTATTTGGATGCCTGGTTTTGTTTCACAATAATACAACTGAAAGCATTGAACTTTATAGCTGCATTCATTTGAAGCACAAAGTCAAAATAAACTGAATAATTCTGTGTTACATATGTTCTCAAAACTCTTTTTATACTCTCTTTATAGGTTATATGTAAAGTCAGATGTGCCACTGAACTTGACAAGCACAAGTAAGTTTCATGAGTATTGAGTTTACTGCCTAAAAGATCTAAAAAATTAATTCATTAATATTAATGCTTAGTACCCAAAAGATATAAGTAGTTATTCTAATTTACTTATTTAATATATATATATATTATATATATATATATATATATATATATAATGCAGATCCTCGCTCACCAACTATAGCTGAACAAAGGAACAAGCATACAACCAAACTAGACCCTCTCAATGTGGGTGACAATTGTATGGCTGGGACAGACTGCGGGGCCACTGGCAGTAGCACCAGGATTTATCCCTACTGCATGTACTGGTTTTTTTGGAACCCATTTTCTTTGAATGTATACCTTGCTCAGCCTAGATTATAGTAGGGAAGGACTTGGACCCTCCCCAAAGCAATGTGCCTTACCCTCTCTGAGAAGTGGATAGGTTGTGGGATGGGGGAAAGGTAGAGGGAATGGGAGGAGGGGGGAACAGGAATTGGTATGTAAAATGAAAAAAGATAGTTTGTTTTCTTTTTAAAAAATAAAATAAAATAAAAAACCAGATCCTCTGGAAGATCAATCAGTGCTCTTAGCTGCTAAACCATCTCTCCAGGCCCCCTAAGTAAATATTTTTGACAAGTGGTTGATAAAGGTGAAAGGAAAGAATTGCTGAGGACGCTATGCAGTCTTATAGGAAATTAAGTCATTAGATTGGTTCAAAGGAAGTAAATCCACTAGTTCATTTTCTCCCTTCTGCTATAAGAGCCATGATGCCCATACTTATTCCCTCCTTCCCTATTTCTCCCCTTAATCCCCTCCTCCTTTACTATCCTCTCTTCCTCCTCCCCACTTCTAACTCCACATAAGAAAAAGCTAGTATACAGAGTGTCCTGAGCTCAGCAGTTTCTGTAATGATTAATCTCAACAAAGCAAACGGTAAATGAGTCAAGAGACATGAGTTTCAGGCCCAGTTCTACTAACTCACTTAATTCTTCTATGCTTTGGCTTCCTTTTAGATCTGAAACTGTATAACTATTCTTTCCATTATTTGGTTTAACACTTCACTGAGTGTGGTAGCACACTCCCCAACACTGGGGAGACTGAAAGAGGAAGACAATTTGGGCTGCATAGCAAAACCCTCTCAAAAAATGTTTTCTAATGTAACTAAAATTTTTTAAGCTAAATTTTTTTTGCTTATATATTCAACAGTTTTCTTACTAACAATTACAGATTAATTTAATTAAATTCTGTAAATTATCTCCAAAGGCAGACAGTTTATGATGTCTGTTGTTGAAAGCAATCCAAAATAGAAGATGCTAGAATGCAAAGTGAATTGCTAGACCATACATACTTAATTTGGGGGTACAAATATCTTTGACCTTGGATTATTTCCACAAGAGAGCAGGTAACTGTTAATTGGTACAGATGGTCACGCCATACAAGAGTTTTGTGATAAGTGCTTGGGAACTAAGTGTTCTGTTCCTATCTTCTTTTTTGGTTAAGTTTGAAAAATATGTTTACTATAGATAATCAGGTCATAGGTTCAAACATTGTTCAAAACACATTTCCCATAGCTCTTAAAATACTGTGGCTGACCTTTAATCCCAGCACTCCAGAGGCAGAGGCAGGCAGATCTCTGAGTTCAAGGCCAGCCTTGTCTACATAATGAGTTTCAGGACAGCCAGGGCTATACAGAGAAACCCTGTCCTGAAATAACAAAACAAGAAAAAAAATTAATACTGTGGTGAAATTAATTAGACACAGCATATTAATTTGCTAGACAGATTTTTAAAATCTGATACTTATTAGAATGCAAAGGTCAATGCAAATGCACTCAGTAGTTATAAAAATGAAAACTTCATGACTGCCTAAAATGGTGTTAAAATGGTTCAATATTTTCTTCAATTCCACGGGTTAGTCTTTAACACATGAGATTATTTTTAAAGTAATGCTTTAGAATCTGTGCCATTTTGAAATAGTTCATATGTGAAGTTCATAATGGTAGACATAAACTAATTCTGAGAGGATATTAAATTCATGTTTAATGAAATTTTATAAGTATTTTAGGCTGAAAGAATTCTTGTACCTGAAAAAAACACTAAATTCTCAATAGTTTTATAAACACCACACTTTGTTTTCTTTCAGAATTCTACTGCACTTGGGCTTTATACTGGCAAGCTTCCTCTTCTTAGCAGTAAACTTGACCTGTGCAATGCTAGTCCATGGAGATGTCCCAGAAAATCAGTTGAAATGGACTGTGTTTGTTCGAGCATTAATTAATGATAGCTTGTTTATTCTTTGTGCCATCTCTTTAGTTAGTTACATATGCAAAATTACAAAAATGTCATCAGCAAATGTCTACCTCGAATCAAAGGTAAGTCTAATTTCAAATTCTAATCCTATACATCATATTGAATGAGAAATTTGTGCTGCTTCTTTGAAAAAGTACTCTGAGGGCAGTCACATTTTTAGCATGAAAAAAATAGTTGTAACAAGTAAAAGGTATTCAAGTTTTGGTTGTGATCCTTAGCCCTCAACAGCTAAGCCATCTCTCCAGACCAAACTTAGGCTCTTACTAAACAATAATTTAAGTATTTTTTGTGACCCTGCATTCGAGGTTGATCAGAGGAACTAAACTAAAACAAATATGAATGAATGAATCAAAAAGCATCTTATACTCTCTGGGGTCAATTCTCAGAAATACTCAGGATGGTTCAGCATTTGACATGCATTATAGGCTTTCCTACAATATAGCCTCCAGCAAAACTAGAGGATTGTTTACCTTTATACCAAGGCTGAGAAAGCACCAACATCCACAGGTGATGTGTGCCCTCAAGGGTTTGGTGCTGGTAAGACCTAAAGTCCTCATCTACTTGTATAAAACACAGAAACACCTCACCAGGGCTTCTGCTGACTCCATGTAGACCAAGTGTGTCTGAGAAAGGTTCAAGCATGCCTCTGTATTAAGGAACAGAAAATCATGAATGTGTTGAAGGCACAAACACAGAATCAGAAAGTAAATAAATATGAAGCTTTTTTAAGTAATAAAAATCAAGGCATGTTCTAAAAAATATAAAGCATTTTATAAAGCTGTAGAGAGAACTTAAGACTTTGTCTAGTAAAAGCAGTAGTATTGCCATCAAACAAACTTAGCAGATAATGTGGACATACACTTGGGTTAGCAGTGTAGATATGCCATGGAGATAAAATACCACTTATGTGTGTGAGGGTTTGGAAGTGTTACTTCACTCTATACTAAGTCCATGTGATACTTGAAACAGTCATGCCTTATCTATATGATACTTGAAACAGTTATGCCTTGTTTCTTCTTTTTCTTGTTTTGAAAAATATATAAATGTTAATTCACTAATAAAGAGTCATGGAAGTTTCTACTATTGAAGATAACTGACAGTGTCATTGGATAGTGAGTGTTTACCACAATATGTGTGTGACATTGAGTGTGGGTTTGTAGATGTGTGGATATTGGGGTATGGGATATATATATTCTGAGGAACTTAGACAATTTTGTCTTCTCAGACTAACAACGACATTCAGAACATTATGTAAAATCAAACTAAAATTGCTGGTTACCTAGAGAAATGTGTGTGTGTGTGTGTGTGTGTGTGTGTGTGTGTGTGTGTGTGTGTCCAGACTTTAGAATCACAGTCCCAGAAGAATCTCTGCTGCATTCAGGCAGCACATCATCTTGCTTTTACTTGCTCCTTGTAAAATCACTAGGCTCATTTGTACAGTTTTTTACTCTCCTGTAACAAAATTCAGCAATGGTCTTTTCAGACAATCAGTGTTTATCAAGCCACTACTTCTTCAGCTTCACATCAGCTGTTTTGCCCTCCCTAATAATGTTTTCTAAAGACTCAGACTTGGTCTTTTGCTTTATTCTTTCTATTCTTCTTTTGCACAATTTGTGATAATGATCTCTCAGCCAGATCTTAAGTGCTTTGTTTTCAAATGGCACGTGGTATGCCACTTGCCTGACCTACCTCACCCAGAAGGCCTTTCCCCTTTCTAGTTCTCTCTGTGTTCCTCTCTTCCCCAGCCTCAAAGACCTAATTGAATTCAGCCACTTCTCTCAGTCTCCAGAATCAAGTCTAAAAAGACTGACTATAGGACTGAAGTTCTGGGTTCCTTAGGAATTCTTCTCGTTTTCTATGAGCTACCATTTGTGGGGGGGGGGGAGCTTTCAGTAAAACAAAGCCACTTCCCCTTTTGTATCTTTGTCATGTTTTAGAATGTAAACACATCTGTCTCATGAACTAACAAGGGTAAGTCAATAAGAGCAGGAGTAATTGAAGCTCTAGGATCATGCTACCTGGGTTTTACTAACTCAGAATTGTTAACTCTCTGTAACTCTCTTCCATAGCAGTGCTATAATGTTAAGACAGTAATGTGGGGCTGGAGAGATGGCTCAGTGGTTAAGAGCATTGCCTGCTCTTCCAAAGGTCCTGAGTTCAATTCCCAGCAACCACATGGTGGCTCACAACCATCTGTAATGAGGTCTGGTGCCCTCTTCTGGCCTGCAGGCACACATGCAGACAAAATATTGTATACATAATAAATAGATAAATTAATAAATAAGACAGTAATGTGTGGGAAATCACAGCATCTGAACTGGCACTATTAGCTATTATTATCTTTTTTTATTTTTGAGACAGGGTTTCTCTGTGTGGCCCTGGCTGTCCTGGAACTCACTCTGTAGACCAGGCTGGCTTTGAACTCACAGAGATCCTCCTGCCTCTGCCTCCTGAGTGTGCCACCACTGCCCAGCAGCTGTTATTATATTTATCATCATGTTTAGCATAGTCTATAGATGACTTATTAGAGCATTGGAAGAAATTTTTCAGATAGCACTTTGGGTAAAAGTTGTTTTTTGGTATTTTTGTTTGTTTTGTTTTAGCTTCCTCTAATATTGTTCACTAGCTGATTTTATTTCCGCCAGACCAGCAGTCCTCTCCCCACCCTGAGTGTTAAAACTTGCCAATATGAAAGTGTATAATTTTACAGCTTTAAGGGAAGTAGCAGTGGACTGCATGTAGCTCAGTGTACGTGGCCTTGGTTCCATCCCCAGCAGTGAAACAAACATGGAGCAACAATGTTAGCATGATACTTATATTTAAAACTCAGAATAAATATAACTTTATGCCTTCCTTCCTCTACCATACAGTAGCAAAGAATTTTCTCACGTTATTAAAAATTTATGTTCCCACCCTGCCATGGGACCATGTTGCACTGGGACACAGTATAGCCATGGTGTAAACAGAAGCCTCCAGAAACTATTCAACCACCAGAACCTCAGCCTCAGCCCCACTGGCATCTGAAGGAGTGACTACCGGAACCCTGGCCCTGCCTGCATCAAGAGGAGGAACCATCTGAGCCTTGGGCCCATCTATACCTGGAGGAGAGATAGCTGGAGGCTCAGCCCTGCCTGGACCTGAAAGATCATTCAACGGAGTCACAGTCCCCAGCCACACCAATTGAAGGAAGAAGGACCCCTGAAACACAGGCTTCACCCATACCAATTGGAGGAAGAGATGGATAGACAACAAGGTAAGATTACACTAAACAGCACAAAGAGCAATACAGCAACACCAGACACTAGTGCTTCTACAGCAAGAAGACGTGAATGTCCCAACACAGATGAAGCAAAAGTAAACAAAACTAAAAATGACTTTATGAAGATAACTGAGGCCCTTAAGGAAGAAATGAAAAATTCCCTTAAAGAAATGGAAGAAAGGGGACTGGAGAGATGGTTCAGTGGTTAAGAGCAGTGGCTGCTCTTCCAGAGGTCCTGAATTCAATTCCCAGCAACCACATGGTGGTTCACAACCATCTGTAATGAGATCTGGTGCCCTCTTCTGGCCTGTAGGCATACATGGAGGCAGAATGTTGTATACATAATAAATAACTAATCTTAAAAAAAAAGTTTACAATCTCTAAAAAAAAAGAAAGAAAGAAATGGAAGAAAAGACAGACAAAAAAATGGAAGAGATCAACAAATCCCTTAAAGAAAACCAAGAAAAAGCAATTGAACAGGTGAAGGGAACAAACAGCTCAAGACTTAAAAACTGAAATAGAGGCAATAAAGAAAACACAAACCAAGGTAATTCTGCAAATAGAAAAGTTGGGTAAACAGGAACTACAGATGCAAGCATAAACAAACAGAATATAAGAGATGGAAGAGAGAATCTTAGGCTTTGAAGATACGATAAAAGAAATAGATTCATTGGTCAAAGAAAATGTTAATTCCAACAAATTTTAACACAAAATACCCAGGCAATCTGGGAGACTATAAAAAGAACAAACCTGAGAATTAATAGGGATAGAAGAAGTCCAGCTCAGAAGCACAGAAAATATATTCAACAAAATCATAGAAGAAAACTTTCCCAACCTAAAAAAAAGGACATACCTATAAAAATCAAGAAACTTACAGAACACCAAATAGTCTGGACCAAAAAAGAAGTTCCCTCACTACATAGTAATCAAAACACTAAGCATACAGAATAAAGAAAGAATATTAAGAGCTGCAAAGGAAAAAGGTCAAGTAACATATAAAGATAGACCTATCAGAAATTACACCAAATTTCTCAATGGAAACAATGAAAGTCAGAAGGTCCTAGTAAGGCAATATGTAGACACTAAGAGACCACGGATGCCAGCCCAGACTACTACATCCAGCAAAGTTTTCAATCACCATAGACGGAGAAAACAAGATATTCCATGGCAAAACCATATTTAAACAATACCTATCCACAAATCCAGCTCTACAGAGAGTACTAGAAATAAAACTCCAACCCAAGGAAATTAGCTGCACCCACAAAAACACAGGCAATAGATAATACCACACCAGCAAATTCCTAAGAAGCAAAACACACACACAGTACCAACAACAACAACAAAAACAAAAATAACAAGAACTAGTAATCACTAGTCATTATTATCCCTTAGTATCAATGGATTTAATTCGCCTAAAAAAAGACACAGGCTAACAGAATGATACAAAAACAGAATTCATCCTTCTGCTGCATACAAGAAACGCACCTCAACTACAAAGACAGACATTACCTCAGAGTAAAGGGTTGGGAAAAGATTTTCAAATCAAATGATCTAAGAAACAAGCTGGTGTAGCTACCTAATAGCTAACAAAATAGACTTCAAACTAAAATTAGCAAAAATAAATAAGAAGGTCATTCATATTCATCACAGGAAATATTCTTCAAGATCAAGTCTCAGTTCTGAACATCTATGCCCCCAAATACAAGGGCACCCTCACTTGTAAATGAAACATTACTAAAGCTTAAATCACACATCAAGTGCCATACACTAACAGTGGGAGACTTCAATGCCCCACTCTCACCAATGGACAGGTCTGCCAGACAGAAACTCAACTAAAAGAACTAACAGATGTTCTGACTCAAGTGGGCTTAAGAGACATCTATAGAACATAGAAGAATATATCTTCTTCTCAGCACCCCATGGAACCTTCTCTAAAATCGACCACATACTCGGTGACAAAGCAAACCCCAACAGATACAAAAAAAATTGAAATAACCCCCTGTATCTTATCAGATCACCATGATTTAAAGTTAGAATTCAACAACCCTAATTGCAGAAAGCCTATAAGCTGATGGAAACAGTGTTCAACTGAATCACCACTGGGTCAAGAAAGAAATAAAGAAATTAATGACTTCCTAGAATTCAGTGAAAATGATGGCACAACATACCCAAACATATGGGACTCAAGGAAAGCAGTGATAAGAGGAAAGTTCATAGCACTAAGTGCCTACATGAAAAAACTAGAGAAATCCCACACTAGTGAATTAACAGAACAACTGAAAGCTCTAGAACAAAAAGAAGCAAACTCACCCAGGAGGAGTAGATAACTGGAAATAATCAAATTGAGGGTTGAAATCAGTAAATAGAAACAAAACGATGCAAAGAATCAATGAGACAAAGAGTTGGTTCTTTGAGAAAATGAACAAAACCTTTATCCAAACTAACCAAAAGACAGGGAATATCCAAATTAACAAAATAAGAAATGAAAAGGGGGATATAACAACAGACACTGAAGAAATACAGAGATTCATCAGGTCATACTTTAAAAACCTGTACTCCACAAAATTGGAAAATTTAAAGGAAATGAACAATTTTCTGGATAACTACCACATACCAAAATTAAATCAAGACCAGGTAAACAAATTAGATTGCCTATAACCCCTATGGAAATAAAAACAGTCATCAAAAGTCTCCCAACCAAAAAAAGCCCAGAACCAAATGGTTTCAGTGCAGAATTCTGCCAGAACTTCAAAGAAGAGCTAATACCAATATTCCTCAAATTATTCCACACAATAGAAACAAAAGAAACATTGCCAAACTCTTTTTCTGAGGTGATAGTTACTTTGATACCCAAACCACACAAAGACACAATTAAAATAGAGGATTACAGATCAATCTCACTCATGAACATTGATTCAAAAATACTCAGTAAAATACTGGCAAACCAAATCCAAGAACACATCAGAAAAATCATCCACCATGACCAAGTAGGCTTCATCCCAGAGATGCAGGGATGGCTCAACATATGAAAATCTGTCTGTGCAATCCACCAAATAAACAAACTGAAAGAAAAAAACCACATGATCATCTCATTAGATACTGAAAAAGCCTTTGACAAAATACAACATCCCTTCAAGATAAAGGTCTTGAAGAGAGCAGGAATGCAAGGAACATACCTAAATATAATAAAGGCAATATACAGCAAGCCAACAGCCAACATCAAACTAAATCGAGAGAAACTCAGTGATCCCAATGAAATCAGGAACAAGACAAGGCTGTTCACTCTCTCCATATCTATTCAAGATAGTACTTGATGTTCTAGCTAGAGCAATAAGACAACAAAAGGAGATCAAATTTAACTCCTGTTGGATAGCCCTTGAAGTCATTTTTAAAAATATCAACCTCTAAATTGTTACTTTTCATCACAGCATTGGAGCAAGATTGTAATTGCATCTACAACTCCATTTACAAAGCATATAAAAGTCTTTTATGTTCTCTTTTTTTATTACTTAATTTGTATGTTGAGCAGCTACACCAGTGCTGTTGTTTGATTCTCTTTCGCAAAGAGAACTTTTACTTGCTTTTAAAACAAGTAGTTACTGGGAGCCAAGGATGGTAGCACACGCCTTTAATCCCAGCATTTGGGAGACAGGTTTAGGTGGGTCTGTTAGTTTGAGGTCAGCCTGTGCTGTGTTCTGCTAGTTTAAAAAAAAAAATCATTACCTATAGTTCAATCATTTATTTCTGTGCCTTCATTGTTTTTTTCATTTCCTTACATATTTAAGACTGCCACCTTGTTCTTTATATGCATATATAAGCTGTAAACACTTCACTCTTTTATAAACTAATACAGGTAGAACAATGTTTCCAAGAACTATTTTGGCAGTTTTCCATAACCTTATAATATTGTAACAACACCCCTTATTTAACAAAAACAGGGAGAAGCTGGAGAGATGGCACAGTGGTTCAGAATAATGCTGCTCCTGCAAAAGACCAGAGTTTAATTCCCAGAACTCCTGTCAGGCAGCTCACAACTAAAGCCCCAGGAGGATCCAGTGTATCTGTTCTCAACAGACACCTGCACACAGGAGCACACACACAAAACACACATACACGTAACTTAAAAAGTAAATACTTAAAAACAAGGAAAATTTAGGTTTAGATTACAACCATGTCTTATGTATGGTATACTTACACATCAGTGTTAATTACATATTATCTCTGTCATCTTAACTCAGAAGAAATCTGAAAATCAGATGTCTGTTGTTTTTAGTTCCCCTAACTTCCATAAGAAGTTAGCAATTTTTCCATCTGTGCTTTTCCACCAAGGTGACTCTGACCTGAAGTTCCTGTATTCTAGGTACCTGTCAGAATAAATCTCACCTGTTTTATTCACAAGCTGGTAGGTCAGAAATATGACCTAAAAGTTATATAATCTGTTTCCCCTCCTAATATGTATTTATGCTCAGCTTGATCCAGATCACTGTAGCTTTGTACTGGATTAGTTGTCTTTTCTATTCTAGACTGACAAACACCATGCTTTGGCCTACATAGAGAGATTTAAAAGAATTTTCTTATAAGAAAAGTTAGTTCTATGGGCTGGAGAGATGGCTCAGCGGTAAAGAAAACTTGTTGCTCTTCCTGAGAACCTGAGTTTTGTTCTCAGTTCCACGTTGCTGCTCAGAACCAGCTCCAGGAAATTGATGCCCTTTTCTGTCCTCTGCATGTAGCTGTGCATACATGTGGCATACACACAACTATTGACATATAAATAAAAATAAATAAGATTTGTCCTGAGAGTGCTAGATGGCTCAGCTGGTAAAGGTGCTTGGTGGGAAGAGAAAATTAACTCCCACAATTTGTTCTCTTACTTTCATGCATGTGCCTTGGTATTTGTGCTTGAGCACTCACACATTAATAAGTAAATAAATATTTGAAAACTTTTAAAGAAATATTTATACTAAAATCATCAATAGATATTGTATATTGTTGTTGACAGTATTAGCTACATAGAGTTCCCAAGAAAAGATTTTTTTTTTCATTTTCAGCACCAAAAAAAAGTCTCTGATTAAAATTCTTTTCTCAAGCTAGTATGTCTCAGGTTTAGAAGCAAGTAAGTAGCTAGCCCTGCTCAATTGTAAAAGAGCTTACTGTATCAATTTTTGCTCTGGTTCTGCCTTTCTTTTTTCATCTCATTCTTCGCTACCCACAACTTATTCGTATGTGTTTTTATTACCTGTGTGCACCTCTGTAGCATCTGATTATTTGCAACAAATTATTTAAATTTGTAAATTTAAAATAAGATTAGTTATACCTTTGGATATGTTTATATTTCTTCTTTGGATTAGTTTTTATTTTTAATTACCCACAGAATGGCCTTAGAAACATTGTGTTTTAAAAAGAGCTAGAAAGGGGAAATGAGATTGAGAAAGAAGGAAAACCCACACAGCTGTTTTTGCCTAAGTGCGATTTTAGGCAGTTAATAGCATCTCTGAGCTCAAATGTCTTCATCTTACCTGTAAATCCCTTCACAGCATACAAGAATCAGCAGCACCTATGTTCATCAACAATAGACTTGATGAATCAGCAAAAACATGCCTTTACAATAGCCTCAAAGAAAAAATATCTAAAAATAAACCTAATGAAAGAAGCAAAAGATCTCTACTGTAAAACTTAAGACACTGACAAAAGAAAGTAAAGGCAATACCTGACAAAAGGTGGGAGGGGTGCGTTATGCTCCTGGATTAGCAGAAGTTATAGTGTAAAAATAACTACACTACCAAAAACAATCTACTGATTCAGTGGAATCTTCATCAAAATTTCAATGACATTCTTCACAGAAACAGAAAACAATCCTGAAATTCATATGTAAACACAAAAATCAAGTAGACAAAACTAAGCAGAAAGAACACAGCCAGAGGCATCACATTTCCTCATCTCAAGTTATACTACAGAGCCATAGTGATAAAGACACTCTGCTACTCAAATAAAAACAAACACATAGACCAGTTGAATATAATAGAAGAAAAAGATAAACCAACATAGCTGTGGACATCTAATTTTTGACAGTTATTTTTTCAGTGTACTAAAAAAGAGACAGTCAGGCAAAACTGTATATCCACATATAGAACAATGAAGTTATACCCATCTTTTTTACCCTGGACAAAAATCAGTTCAAATTGGATCAGAAACCTTAATTTAAAGCTAAAAACATGGAAAATGCTATAGGAAAACATAAGTGAAACTCTTCAGGATATAGGTACAGGCAACAGGAGTAGCACCAAGAATTGACAAATGGGACCATGTAAATTAAAAAGCTTCTACACAGAAAAAGAAACTCAGCAGAAAAAACAAGCAGCCTACAGGACAGGAGAAAATCTTTGCCAGTTATACCTGACACATGTATTTAATATCTAAAATATATAAAAATTGCAAGAATTAAATACCAGAGAAACAAAACTGGTGGGTGATAAGTAGGCCAATGACCTGATCAGATATTTCAAAAGAAAAAATAAAAATGGTCAGTAATTTTTTTTGAGTGTTTAACACCTCTAGCCATTGGAGAAATGTAAACTAAAACACTTTGAAATTTCATCTCACCTCAGTAAGAATGGTAAACACCAAGAAAACAAATGACAAGCATATACTGAAGAGGATGTAGGGAAAGAGAAACACTTATACACTGACTGTTAGCCAAATGCTAATCAGTGTAGAGTCCTCTCAAAAGAATACAGCTACCATATGACCCAGGAACATCACTTCTCGATTTACACCCAAAAGATGCCACATCCTACTGCAGAGACACTTGTCCATTCATGTTTTAAGGCTGCTTTTTTTACAATAGCAAGGAAATACAATTAACCTAGCTATCTATCAACAGGTAAATAAATAATGAAAAATACATATATACAAATGTGATATTATTAAGTTGTAAAGAAAAATGAAGTTTGCAGTAAGTTGGATGGAATTTGGAAAACATTTTAAGTCTGGTAACCAAATCTAAATCTAAATCATATGGGCATCCTAGCCTTTAACTGTTAAATATGCAAATCCAGATGGTAAAAAATGTGGATAAAGGCCTAGAAGCTAGAAAGAGGTCTGTGAGACTGGAAAAAGGTTCTGAGAGAGCGATGAGAGGAAACAAAAGAAAAAATGGAAGTGGGAGAATAAAGGGACAAAGGGTCCAACAGAAATAATGACAGGAAGATAGGAGAAGCAGGCGGGGAGAGACCAACCAAAAGAGGATGTATGTGAAAAACCCATACAGAAATAACTGTTACTTATAAGTTAATTTTTTTAAAAATGTCTCATCTATGAGGTGGAAATAAGATAGTGCTGATCTCCTGGGTGCCTGTGAGGTTAAGAGTAGTAACTACCAGGCTGGAGAGATGTCTTAGCAGTTCAAAGCACTGGCTGCTCTTCCAGAGGACCTGTGTTCAATTCCCAGCACCCACGTGGCGACTCACAACTGTCTGTAACTCCCATTTCAGGCGATCTGGTACCCTCACACAGACATACATGCTCATAAAATAAAAAGTAAAAGAGTAGTAAGTACCTTACAAGTTTGCTGTCAGGATGCAGTGAAAATGCACATAAATACCACTGCAGTGTGCTGCACTCAGGAAGCACTGAAAATGTTGGCTTGTGCTTGTGCGAGATGGTAACCTAGCTTGAAGGAGTGTTTTGTTATTGTTTAGATTTATTTCTTGTTGGTTTATGTGCATGGCGTTTTACCTGCATGTTTGTCTGTGTATCATGTGTGTGCCTGGTCCCCACAGAGTCCAAAGAGAGAACTGGATCTCCTGGAACCAGACATGTCTCATGTGGGTGTTGGGAATCAAATGTGTGTCCTCTGGAAGAACAGTCAGTGCTCTTACCTGTGGAGTCATCTCTCCAGCCTCTGAATGGGGTTTTAAATATCTGAAAATGATGGCAAAATTTATCTGGGAAAGTATCCTATATATTTAATCAAACTCAAAAGGAAGAACTACCCATAAAAGGGAATAAAAATCCCTACAGAACTGGATTTCTCTTTTGAGTAGCTTAGTTTTACAATATGTGCCATTTTACTCTTATGTACTATTCCTCTGATTTGTATGAATTAATGTGTATGAAAGATTACATGTGTCTAATATTTAGTTTCCTTAGTACTTTTTGCAGACATTCATGAACGTCTCTTTCTTTTTTTAGACCTTCTCCAAAATAGAGAGCACAGGAGAGTAGGGAGCAAATTTTGCTCTAAGATCTAAAAGTTCAGACTGCCTTACAGATTTTTCAACCCTAGTTTCACACACATAAAGTGTAACTGATAATTTTTGTGATTTCTATAGATAGACAAACTGATTAACAGCAGTATGCAGTTGGAGTAGGCCATTTCAATAGTGGAATGAGTCAGACTAAATCCCAGGTGATGGTCTAGCATTTGCCCATTGGTCCCTTGGCACACACACTGGATAATCAAATGACAGGTCGGTAGGAGCTATCATCTTTGCAATGTTAGCTGTCCTCTTCTTTATGGGATCCAGGTAAATGTGTTGCACCCTTCCTTGCTCTAGTATATTTGTAAGTTTCCAGGCCTGGTTTTTTTCATATGACTTAAATATGTCTGTGAACTCTTGTGGGTGCAGTTTACACTGGTAAACTTATAGGGTGATGCTTTTTTTACTTTTAAGGATGTTATTTTTCAGTCTGTGCCTCTTGAGTGGCTCATGACAGATGGTGTTACGTACACAACGAAAAGTGCAAAGGTGACCTGCTTCATTCAGTAACTCTGTTCAAAATGTAGTCAGGCCAGGCGGTGGTGTGCACACCTTTAATCCCAGCACTCAGGAGGCAGAGGCAGGCAGATCTCTGTGAGTTTGAGGTCTGGTCTACAGAATAAGTTCCAGGACAGGCTCCAGAGCTACACAGAGAAACCCTATCTCAAAAAAAAAAAATGTAGTCAGGTGCTGTTTGCAAGATGGAACTTTCCAGGGCAAGGCACGGACTGGAAAAGTTGCTGGTTTATACAGTGTGGAGTAACTTAGGTAAAGGCATGGTGCGATATCAACACTCAATTTTTCCCTCATACTTTCATACTCTACTGGCCTCCATTATCAGAACTGATGTTTTCTGTGATCAGAGGTCTACCCAATAAAAGCTATCCATGCTGCACCACCAGGATCGGAGGGATCAAAGATTTAATTTCCTTGTGTTTTAACATAATAAAATTGTTTCTGAAACTATTCAGGTTTTAAAATGATTTTAAAATTTTCCCTCATTTTTACTGATGAGATTGGCATTTTAATTTCAAAAGGAAAATAAAATTTGTGAGATTAGTTTTTAAAAAATATGTGTAGCTTTCTGCTTCTGACAATGGCCTAACTTATTCCTACTGGGCAGAATGATGAGCTCTGGGCAAAATATAAAAGCACTGAAGAAACTGGAGAGTAACACTTAGAAGATGACACTGAACCGGCTTCCTGCTTTATACTGCTGCTGGTTCGAGTCTCACCCCTTTATACTGCTGCTGGTTCGAGTCTCAGAAAATGTAGTTCTCATGCAATTACAGGTGGAAGCCAGCAGGGGAACCTGGGGGTGAAGACAGCCATGTGGAAGAAACACATCTGATTATAATCCATGCCAAATGTTTGTCTAACATCTGATATAATCAAGATAGACTCTAAACAGCACAGTAATGATGAAAGAATTAGACTGAGATTTTAGCTGGGATTGAGTCTAGCAAACATTTTGAGGTTCACTACAACAATTAGTCATTTTTAGAGGAATTTTACAGAATTCAAACTCTTTAAAATATGTCGTTCACAATGCTCAAAATCTAAATTTACTAGCTAAAATGAAGAAATGGAAAATGCAACTCTTACTCAAAAAGCAAAACTCAGAAAGCAATAAAAGGAATTAAGACATCTCCCTACAAAAGGATCTAGATCTTGGATTTAGCCAAGATTTTATTGTATAGTCAAGGGTATAAAGGAACACATTTAGATTAAATAGGAGTTCTTAAGAGAAATATAAACTGTAAAAACAAATAGAAATTCTAAAACTTAAGCAAGTCAATTGAACTTAACACCAGAATGGAGAGAAAGAGCCAGTGAATTTAAAGATTAAATCAATAGAAATTACCCAACATGAAGAACAAAGAATGGTGGGGGAAGATAAAAATATAATGAACGAAACCTTCAGATCTACTTTTGAATATGTAGAGTAACCAAAGGAAAAGAGAAAAAGAATAAAGTTGGAAAAAGTGTTTTGCTGTGGGATAATACTTTTGTACACTGTAAGGTTTTTTTTTTCCTTTTTTTATTTATTTTATTTTTTTATTTTTTATTTTTTTATATAGAATTATTGCACATTTTATTGTACAGACAAACACTGCCTCCAACCAGAGTGGCTACAGGGATAGTTGTTTTTTTTTTTTTACATTCATATCACTTTTTTTCCCATCTTTTATTTTTTCCATTCAAAAAAAAAAAAGAATTTACATTTCCTCCTCTTCTTCCAGTCCCCTCCCGCTCCCCTCCCCCTCCCGCTGCTTCCTTAAAAGAGGGCATGGTGCCCAGCCCTGTGGGAAGTCCAAGGCCCTACCCCCTCCCGTCCTAGGAAGGTGTGCATCCAAATCGACTAGGTTCCCAAAAAGATAATACATGCAGAGGAGATAGGTCTTAGTGTCATTGTTGATGGCTTCTCATTCTGCCCTCATTGGCAGCCACATTTTGAGCTATGCATTTTTTCTCTGTTCTCCTTCTTTCCTCTTCCCTCCCCTTCAGCCCTCTCCCATGGTCCCCATGCTCCTACTTTACTCAGATCTTGTTTTTTTCTACTTCCCCACTGTATATTCCTCACTCATATTCGTTTAATAAAATGCTGGTTGGCCAGTAGCCAGGCAGGAAGTGTAGGTGGGGCGACCAGAACAGGAGAAATCTGGGTTGAAGAAAGGCAGATACACAGTCACCTGCCAGATGCAGAGGAAGCAAGTTAAGAATGCCTTTCTAAGAAAAGGTACCAAGCCATGTGGCTAGACATAGATAAGAATTATGAGTTAATTTAAGTTTTAAGAACCAGTTTTAAGGGGCTGGAGAGATGGCTCAGTGGTTAAGAGCACTGACTGTTCTTCCAGAGGTCCTGAGTTCAATTCCTAGCAACCACATGGTGGCTCACAACCATCTGTAATGAGATCTGGTGCCCTCTTCTGGCCTACAGGGATATATATATATATACACACACACACACACACGCACACACTGTATACACAATAAATAAATATTAAGAAAGAACCAGTTTTAAGAGTTAATAATAAGCCTGAGCTAATAGGCCAAACAGTTTATAATTAATATAAGCCTCTGTGTGTTTCTTTGTGGCTGAATGGCTGTGGGACTGGGTGGGGCAGAAACATCTGTCTACAGCATTTAGAGAAATAAATTTTCCAATTTTTTTCTAAAACAGATTTATAATTTCAATAAAGTCCACATCACCTTTGATTTAATCAGGACATACATAAGAAAATGGCTAAGCACAGAGTGGTCACGTTGCTTAAAAGCAGTTAGAGAAGCTATGTGAAATGAGAAAAGATTGTATTTTTCAGAAGTTAAAAAAAATTAAAAGAGACTCTGCCTCAGGAAAAAAAAAAGCAGAGAAAAATGAATCAACACATATAAGGAACAGGGACTCAAGTGGTGCTCACTTCTCATCACAAATAATGGAGGCCAACAGCACAGAAACATCTTGGAATGCTGGAAGGAAAACTTATCAGCTCTGAGGCCTATGGCTACTGTAAATACTTTTTTATTGTTGGTGTTGCTTTGTTTGAGATGGGGTCTCTCTGTAGTCCTAGCTGTCCTAGAATTTGCTTAGTAGATCACACTGGCCTTGAACTCAGAGATCCTCCTGGCTTTGCCTCCCAAGTGCTGGGATTAAAGGTGTGTGCCACTACCACCTATCTTGAAATAATCTTGAAGAGCAGCAAAGGAATAAATTTATTTGGATAAAAGAAAACCGTAAGCATACCTAGATTACATGAAATCCTGAGAACATTTTACAGTGTGTAGAAAAACAAACTGGCTTGAATTCAGTTTTTCAGAAATGAATGAAGAACACCATAGGTAGTATGTGGATAAACATAATTTCTGCATTTAAAAATACATAATGTGAGGTTTACATATGTGGATGTAATAGGTAATTCTCCATATGTTGTATCTAGCAACTATATAATGAAGGATAAGAGAAGAATATAAAAAGTTAAGGGTGTACATTGTAATATTTAGAGCAGGGTTTTCAAATTTCAATCTTGAGACTGTTAGAGTCCTAAATATTAATGGAAATCTCAAGGAGCTTTGTAATGTGTACCTATTACTAAATAACATGTTAAGAGTTAAAATATTAAACTGTTAATTTATTTAAAAATAAACCCACTACATGCAAAATAAGTAACTTCTATGAGTTATATTTTCTTTAAAATTTAGATTGACATGCTACATTATTCAAGTGTCCTTAACGTCTGACTTGGTAGCAGACATCTGGGTTTCCCTGTCCATATTTGCATTCACTGTATTAGGGCATGTTGTTCAGATTGAAATAAATTTATAAAGTCTGTCTTCACACATGTATGCAGCTGGGAAATAGAGAACTTTAATAAATTTTCCAGATAATTGAGGATAACTTCTATACTGCTAACACAAAACTACAGAAGTGAAACTTTCTTAAAGATTAGTTACCATGAAGAACCTAAAGCAGTGAGTGACTTTCTATTAGTCTATATTAGACTTGGAAAATTTTGTAAGATCATGCTTTGATCATTTAGAAAAGAGTGGTCACAGATCTTCAGTATGCTTTATTTTCATTAAGTTGTGTCCCAAATTGCATGTGTTAGTATCACAACATCTCGTCAGGAAATTCTAGTTTATAGAAAATGTTAATCGTGGATGCAAGTGCATATAATTTCCCAGGGTCTAATTTTCACTTGAAAGTTTAGTAATTGCCAACTGTTTCTTAAATTTATAGGTTTATTTTGTATACATAAAAATGCACCAGTATACCAAGTCTGAATAACCATTGCTTGTCTTCTATAGTTGTCTATCAAGTAAAACATGGTGTTCTATGAAAAAAATTTAAAAAGTGACTGTTTCCACTTCCAAATCAATTAATCATGTAAGTGGTTTTCTCCAGAACAGCCACAGTGTTTCATATGGGGCACAGATCATCCCATACATGGAGTAATAAATAGACAAGTACTCTAGAATCAGTTTTAATAAATATTTTTACTGTTTCCTAAAGGTTATTAGTAGGAGGGTGCATACCTGAAATCCTGGTAAGCTGAGGCAAGAGTTCAGGGCCAGCCTCAGCTTCAGAGAGCCTTTGAGGCCAACCTGGGCTATGTAAGACACTGTCACAAAAAAAAAAACAAATAAAGAATTCTTAAACTTTTGTTTTTAACCAGGAGTGCATGATAGTGAAGAGTATAATCACCATAAAACAATTTATATTTGTGCCCTAAAACTCATTCATTGGATCTTCATTTATAATGTGAAAAGTTAATGAAAACAATATTTGCTGTTTAAAGCATTCATCACACCTGCATTTAAATTTTCAATTCCTTTTGCTTTAAGCTCTGAATGATTGGTCTCAAAAAGATGCTGCAGCTTAACTTGGACCATAGTACTATTCAAAAAATGTTCTGTTGCAGAAGACATAAAAGGTAAACTCTTAAATTTTATAAAAACCTATTGAAAGATAGTTATCATTCTATTTTTGTTTCTTACTAATGGTTTCCTGTAGTTCCTTTGAGGTAGATTGAAGGAATCTCATTGAGTCAGACAACTCTCTGACACTTTTCTTTCTTAACATTTTAAAGAAGACATTTTTATTTATGCTAACATATATAACGTATGTGTGTGTGGATTCCTGTGTGTGAGTTCAGGCACGTGTGAGCCATGGCATACACGTAGAAACGAGAGCTGTTTTTTGTGTCAGCCCTTGACATCCTCTGGCTCAGACAGACTCTTCATTGTCTACCTCTGTGTAGCACAAATAATAAAAACCCAGAAACAGATATTGGAGTTAAGCCTGAAGATCAGAATAGCAAAGCAGCCAGCCACTGGCTCTTATCCCTACCTTAGACCAAAAAATGGGCAAGATTTTGTCTCCACAAATCCTGAAGACTCCACACTCAACACTCCACTGTCTCTTACCCCTTTTATTCCTCTCTCCACCCAGCCATATCATTCCTTTCTCCACCTCCCTAGTGCTGGGATTAAAGGTGTGTGATCCTAAATGCTGGGATCACCTTTGTGTGAGCTCTGTTTCTCTTTTAGATGTATTCAGTCTTGTGTAGCCCAGGGTGGCCTTAAACTAACAGAGATCTGTCTGCCTCTGTCTCCTGAGTCTTGGTGTAAAAGGTGTGTGCCTCCACTCCCTGGCCTGTATGACTGGCTAGTGTGGCTGCTTTGCCCTCTGATCTTCAGGCAAACTTTATTAAAATACCAATAATATACCACTATACCTCTGCATACACCAAGCTAGCTAGCTGCGTGCATCCTGGAATCCTCCATCCTCTACCTGCCATCTCAGTCTACACTTGGATTCACATGCACAATACCATGCCCAACTTTACATGAGCTCTGGGGATTTGAACTTAGATTGGCAGGCTTATGCAGCAAGTACTGCTCAAGCCAAATCATATCATCTTAACCATTCTCAACACATAGTCATTGTCATTAGGTGTAGTCACAGTGTTATACAGTTATCCCTGCTATCCATTCTCAGAACATTTATCTCATCTCATACCAAAACTCTGTACCAATAATTCCCCATTCCCAAGCCAATGATACATTCTTAAGTATGAAATGAGCATTTTGCTTTAGAGTAAAAATACTGCTGTAAATATATAGAGCTCAATGTATAGATTGAGCTGGCCTGAAACTGACAAAGATCCACCTGCATCTGTCCCAAATGCTGTGATTGATGGTATGTGCCATCACACGTGTAAGTATGACAAAATCCTAAATCCAAACATGAGTTTTATATCGATTTAACTTTTTAACTTTGAGGAAAATTATAAATTTTATAAGACGAAAACCATGTGGTATGCATATTATTGGCTGCCCATGTAGGTGCAAAACAATTACAGCATGTCAAAATAAAATGTATTGCCTGCTAAAGGATTTCAGCAGGTGTGGCAGATACAACTGAGGAACCTACTAAGTCCATAAAAACACGGAGAACAAAATGAACTCTTGTGTGAAAAACGTACATACTTATAACCTACCTGTGCTGCCTCAGACCTTTTAGAAAACACAGCACACAGCTGTGAAATGGCCATAGCATCATCACCTGTTTGTAGCTAACACTGGCAGTATGCTCAACAGACTAAAAGCAACAGCCGCTTCCCAAAAATAGGCAAAGAGAATTCTATTGTTTTAAGAATAGTTTTGATTTGGATCTTTCAGGACCTTGAGCCCTAAAGACTTTCAGAACTGTTTCTTGCTAGCAACACCAACAAACACAGAGAGACAACAGAAGCTCTATACCCAACATATCAATACTTACACGTTAATATTTAGAAATTAGAGCACCATAGGGTTGGAGCGATGGCTCAGCAGTTAAGAGCACTGACTGCTCTTCCAGAAGTCTCAGGTTCAGTTCCCAGCGCTCACATGGCCGCTCACAAGCATTTGTAACTCTAGGATCCAAGACCCTCACACAGACACATGTACAGGCAAAACACCAATGAACATAAAATAAAAATAAATTATTAAAAAAAAGAAATTGGAGCAACAGAATGAAATTTTTAAAGTCATTTATGTACTGGTTTCTAGAATGTACTTTAAGTGTAAAGATCGATGACAGATGGTTGAAAATAAAACAGTAAAAACTAATCTGTTCTGCATTTGGTAAGCATAGAAGTCTATATTATTATCAGATAAAACAGACTTCAAGACAAAGAATACTACCATAAATAAAACTACATATTTTACCAGGAAGTAAAGAATATTAGAAAATACAAGGGGTACATTTCATCAAGAAGATGTAATCATAAATGTGACTATGAGGCTAAAACAGTCAGAAATGTGGGGAAAGCAGGCAAACAAGCAGTCATAGTCGAAGGTATCCCATAATCCCCAGTGATGCTTGAAGATCACTAAACATAAACTGTGACCATTGTCTCTGCCCTTAAGCTAATTGATGACAAATAACTGGGATGGGAATTTCTTTGATTAAATATGAAATTGTCATCAAAGTAAATCACATGACTAACTGCTGTCTTTGTTAAGGTTTCTGTTGCTGTTCTAAAACACCACAACCAAAACCAACCTGGGGCGGAGAGGGTTTACTTCAGTTTATAGCTCTTGGGTCGCACTCCATTACTGAAGGAAGAAAGGACAGGAACTGATGCAGAAGCCATTGAGGAGTGTGGATTACTGCCTTATTCTTCATGGCTTGTTCTTATATATACTCCTAAGACCACCTACCCTGGTGTGGCATCATCCACAATGGGCTGCCCCTTCCCACATCAGTTACTAGTCAGGAAAATGTACCACAGATTGGCCTGGTGGTAGCATTTTCTCAGTTGATGTTCCGTCCTCTCAAGTGATTCTAGACTATGTCAAGCTGACATGAAAAATAGCCAATTCACTCATTAAACAAGTCACAACATATCCAGAAGGGTTGTAATTGGAATATTCTCTGGATATACTGTGATTCGATATTAATAACCTGATAGATAATACAATCCTAAATAACCCATGGGTAAAGAAATTACCAGAAATTTAAAATTATGTCAGACAAAAAGTTAATGAAATATGTTGTATCACAGATTGTAGGATACAGCTAAATGTTTTAAACGCTTAAGGGTAAATATGCCTTTAAATGCTAATATACTTACATAGTATGTTAGAAAGACTGAATCAGTGATATGTTGTCTCTATCGACTGTAGAGGGGAGACAGGGAAATAGTAACAGAAATAAGCACAAAGTATATAGGAGGACTAAGATAATAAAGATAAGGATAGAAATCTATAAAACAGGAAGTACAATAAATAGAAGCCAAACACCGAGTCTTTGAATAGATAAAAATTACAGTTTAAATATCAGCCAGTGCAGCTCACTACATTAAGATATCAGAAGAGCAAAGGAGACAGATCCACAGATCAAAGCACTTACATACAAGGAAGGGGAGATCTTGAGTTCAATCCCCAGAACCCTTCTAGAATTGGATGCGATAGGGTCTCTGTAGTCCCATCTTACTGGCAAGATGAGAGGCAGAGGGAGAGCAGTCTGTAGAAGCTGGACAGACTAGCCTGGGAAAGCAGTGGCAAAACAACAAAGAGAGACCTCTTCTCAGACAAGGTAGAAGAAGGCAAGGACTGACACCTAAGGCTTTCTCCAACCTCTGTACAGTCTACACCATGGTACTCACATACCCACACTCATTATCACAAACATCGTACATACATGCATGCATCATACACACACCAGAGAGCAATGGAGAAAGACCATGTAACTTCAGTAGGCACAAAAAAGGAGTTATTTGACAAAATTCAGCCCCCTTCATGATTAAAAAAGATTTAACATGGGGTGGTGGACACTGGGAGGAGGGGATATATTGTATGAGCGAAGAATAAATAATAAAGATATAACAACATTCAGTTAATAGGAAATAGAGGAAATTCTATTTGGTTAAAGAGATGTCTATTCTTAAAACACACAATATGATTCTTAAATATTGTAGTCAATAGTCAACTTAAATATTAAATTTCCCTGTACCTAAGACCAGGAATAAAGGAATATATTGGTAGATTTTTGAGGATATAATTCTCTTCAGTATACCAAGAAAAAAGATAAAATTGTGAATTAAGTAGAAGTATCCAGGTGTGATGGCACAAACTTGCAATCCCAATATTTGGATGACTAAGGTAGGAATATTTAGACCAGCCTGGGCTAAATAATGAGACCCTGTCTTAAAAAGTAAGGGAGGGAGGGGAGGCTTAGTAGTCATAAATTCCTTAGTCCATTTTTATCATGGGAGTACTTTTCCTTCCATTATGACAGATAGTTCAGCTGGATTATAGTATTCTGAGTTGGCAATTATCTTTCAGAGCTTGAAATACATCATAGCAAGCCCTTCTGGTTATACCATTGGATAATCTGATGTTATTCCAATGGGTCTGCCTTTACATGTGACTTGCTGCTTCTCCCAGGCCATATTCAGTATACCTTTCTTGTTTTTCTGTGTATATTTAGTGTTTTAATTATAATGTAAGGGGGGGTTGTTTCTTTTTCTCATCTTGTCTGCTTGTTATCCTTAACACCTCTTCAATGTGGATTGGCATCTCTTTTCCTGACTGTGGGAAATCTTCTGTTCTGACTCTTTTGAATATGTTTTCTATGACTTTAGAAGGAGATTCTATAACCCATAAATTTGGTCTTTTCCAGGTTGCCTCTACCTTAGAATTCCCACTAGTACCTTGTTATCTGAGTCCTTGCTAGACTGTCTCAGTACTTCCAGTTGTCTGCAAGCTTAGATTCTGTCCTCTCCTTGGACAATCTACTGCTGAGGCTTTCTGCAGAGTTTTTTATTTGACTATATTTTTTTATTTTCAGACTTAAGACTGGATTTTCTTCAATATTTTCTTCAGCCATTTTGCTCTTTCATTCCATCCGTAGCCTTCCTTGTTAAGCAAGCTGCCTATATCTTTGAACATGCTTATAATCATTATCTTAAGTTTTCTTGGATTTCACCTAATTCTAACTAGATGTCGTTGTTATAGGGATGAGTAATCTTTGGAGGAGTTATGTTATCTTGATTTCTTGTGTTTACTTGCATTGGGATTTATGCTTCTGTGCTATTTCTTTGCTTGTTTTATTTTTATGAGCTATATTCTTTCATTTGAACTCTTTGCAGTGGTCAGGTGTCATAGTATTGAATGTGTAGCTCACTAAGTAACTCCTCAGACCAGGTCCAGGTACCTGGTGTATCCTATACATTGCTTCTTTAGTAGGTTATGAACTGAGAGAGTGAACACAGCCTTTTGATAGCACCACTAGGCATTGTCATAATAGCCAATTAATGGCAGTAGCTACTTTGACTTTCATAACTGTTGGATGATGAACAACTAAGGAAAATATGGAGCATGCTCAGATTTTAGTTAATCTCTACCTTAATTTTTGAGACAGGGTCCTTGCTGATCCTGGAACTCACCCATCTGGGAAAACTAACTGGCCAACAAGTCCCAGGAATTCTGCCTCCACCTATCTTGTCACCTTGTATAAAAATCACTTCAAAGTGGGTCAAAGAAAATAATTTAACTGTTAGAAGAAAACAGTGGATACTGTTCAGAAGACACTGGGGCAGGGAAGGACTTTCTGAAAAGAACTTCAGGAGCACAGGAAGTAGCTCCAGTCTCAACAAATGAAACTAAGAAGTTTCTGTATTTCAACAAGGAGCTAATAGACAGAATTTATAACAAAATGCAAAAGTCAAATACCCAGCAAATAAAACTGTCAATCAATAAATGGGCTAATGAAACAGATAGTTTATAAAAAAAAAAAAAGCCCCAAGTATTTTTAAATACTAAACATCCCTAGACATCAGGAAAATGCAAATTAACCCCACTTTGATATAACACCTCACCACAGTTAGAATGGCTCATCAGAAATCTGCCAACAAATGTTGGAGAGAATGTGGGGAAAGAGGAACCTTATTCACTGCTGGTAGAGGTGCAAATTAATACAGCGATTATGGATTAATTAAAATATTAAAATAGAATTACCATATGACCCAACTTATTCCACTCCTGAGCATATACCCAGAGAGCTCCCTTTCCTATATAAGATGTTTCCATGTTTATTGCTATTGGAAAAAACCTATTTTAGAAAGGAAATGGAACCAATCTAGATGTCCATCAGCAGATGAAATGTGATCATATGGGTGTTGTTCAAACACAAAATGGAACATTTTTGGGTTGTAAAGAAAATGAAATTTATAGGAAAATGGATGGGCTTAGACTGTATAATTTTGATAAATAAGTAAAGTCACCCAGACTCAAAAATAAATGCATGTTCTCCCTCATGTGCAGATCCAACCTATAATGTATGTGTATTCATATGCAAATAGCTCTAAGTGTGGGTATAGTATGACATGTAGAAAAGAGACCAAGAAAGGGTAAGAGTAGGCAGTGAAGAAGACAGCATGAGGATGGCGCACACATAAGGGGTGAAAGAGGGTGAAAGAGAATTTTTTCCTACTTTAGGTCTGTTAGTATGTAAGGCAGTGAAAATTAATACCCTACACAAAAGCTCTACGGCTTCAGAGCAGCAGTTTTAGTGGTGTAGAAATTCACTGAGATGCATGGCGTTTAGGCCAGGGGAGTGCTCATTTGAGCAGCTACTTAATCAAATGTGTGATGCTTTTCTCTGTGAGTTCATTATAATAAAGTGATTTTAAGAATGACAATAGGTATATAGATCAGTACAACAGATTAAGACCTTTATGTCAATTCACACGTATCTTGTGTTCTCATATCTGATAAAGATGCTAAAAGCAATCCAAATGGAAAAGGAATGTTGTTGTTGTTGTTGCTGTTTTGAGACAGGGTTTCTCTGTGTCACAGCCCTGACTGTCCTGGAACTAGCTCTTGTAGACCAGGCTTTCCTCGAACTCACAGAGATCTGCCTGCCTCTGCCTCCCGAGTGCTGGGATTAAAGGCGTGTGCCACCACTGCCTAGTGACAAAGAATTATTTTAAACTAATAGAGACAGAGCAATTAGATAACTTATACAGTAGAATCTCCTAGATCCATTATTCATATATCTATATGTCTGTGTATTCATATATATGTACAGACACACACACAAAGTTCAAAGTGGGGAAAAAAGACAAAAAAAATCTAAAAAAAAAAAAACAAGACCTGTACAAGTTGGGTATAGGCAAAGATTACTTAGATCAGAAAGCATGCATAATAACCAAGAAAAACGAAGTTAATAAATTAGACTTAATTGAATTTAAAAACATCATCAAAAGGCGGGAGTAAGAAAATGCAAAGGCAAACCACAGCCTTCAAAAATATTTACAATGCACATATCTAATGAGGATCTACTGCCCAGCATTTATAAAAATCTTCTACAATGCAGATATTTTTAAAAGACATGCTAAGTTAGGAGGTGTTAAAAGATTTGAATAGATTGTTCACAAATGTACAAAAGGCCAAAAATATATTATCATTAGTAATCATAGAGAGGCAGAGACAACCAAGACATCACTACACATCCAGCAGCAAACCTACAATGAAAAGCTTGCTGACCCCAACAGGGTCTAGAACAACTGTATGAAGCTGCTGGAACTCAGACCTGTTGAAAGTATAAAGTTACACATTCATGTTGGAAGAAGATATGATTCTTGCAAGAAGCAGTTGAACCTCAACCTGCTGTATAAATCAGAAATTCTACTCTTGGCTATGTGTCCAAAAGAAATGAAAGCATATATATACAAAAAAGATGAGGGGTGTACCCAGAAGCTGCCCACTAAAAGAAATTCATGTGACCAAGATGTTGTGTAAACAAATGGATGTATTTATACAGTGGAATTGATATAATTAACTACCCCAGTTTTCCTGGAGTTTTCTAGAAAGTGGGTCTTTGCTGGGCAGTGGTGGCACACGCCTTTAATCCCAGCACTCGGGAGGCAGAGGCAGGCGGATCTCTGTGAGTTCAAGGCCAGCTTGGTCTACAAGAGCTAGTTCCAAAGCCACAGAGAAACCCTGTCTCGAAAAATCCAGAAAAAGAAAGAAAGAAAGAAAGAAAGAAAGAAAGAAAGAAAGAAAGAAAGAAAGAGCCCCTCAATCAAAGAATGGATAAAAAAAAATGTGGCACATTTACACAATGGAGTACTACATAGCAGAAAAAAATAACGACAGCCTAAATTTTGCAGGAAAATGGATGGAACTAGAAAGCATTATTTTGAGTGAAGTAACCCAGACACAGAAAGACAATTATCACATGTACTCACTCATAGGTGGTTTTTAAACATAAGGCAAAGAAAACCATCTTACAAACCACAATCCCAAAGA